>JASAND010025113.1:0-30584 GCA_030248195.1 Trissonchulus latispiculum
TGTCCAGTCCTTAATTTCTGTCTACTTGTCACTAAGTTGATGCAAACAAGATTGTAGGTGGACCTGGACAACACTCTTAGAAATACGTTAGTAAGTTCCTACTGGAACAACTCCAGTAGCTCAGAAATACTAAAGACTTTAGTAGATTTGACTGGATGGTGGAGTAGTAAGTACTGGCGGTAGTCCAGTAACAAGTACTGGAAATGTCTTAGTAAGAAATTACTGGTTTCTCCAGTAGTTTCTACTAAATATTTTAGTAGCATTTACTGGATTTGGGTTGTTCAACTTACTGAATTTTCCAGGAATTTGTACTGGATCCAGTATTCAATTGCACCAAACTCCTACAATGTATCGAACCAAAAATACTGGATTTTCCGGTGTAGTTTTTACTACTTTTCCCAGTAGTATCTGTCTACTGGACTCCTGAAATATTCCGAGCACCAAAACTACTGGATTTTCCGGTAATTTCTACTGGTTTCTCCAGTAAGATCTACTGGACTCCTAAAAATTTCAAAAATTGGTAAAAACTGTTCTGAACGCAAATGTCGAATTTTTGAAGCAGAATTGTCAGGAGGGTGTTAGAATGCTAAAGTAACTTGTTTGAAAAGTTCCATCGAGTTGTTTCATCTGGAATTGAGCTGTCAACCAATGACATATATCGGCCAAAAAGGAATCACCACCTAATGTTGATACACAGTGTATGGCACTGTACCAGTAAAGTAACTGCTAGTATCAGCTTTGCTGTTACAAAGGTTTGAATCGTTTTTGATCGATACTGTTAAAATCTAAAGCCAGTCAATTTTAATCTATTCATAATCGATGCTAAGCAGTTACTTTGTGGAAGCCAAGTCATAGCTGAAGCTTCAACGGATCCTGTGTAGTTTCAACCAATGGAATTAAGGTTTTAAAATGTTCTGCGCTTAAAAAATTGGTGCCGACAAAACTAAAGAAGTTCGACGGGTTGCTGACTGAAAGTTTAAAAGGAACAGAAATTGGAGCTACCGGTAAAGGAATGCCTGCCTAAGTATTTTTATATTCCATATCGAATGAACATAATTCTCAACTGCAATTTACCTGCATAGCGGTTGGAAACAAACCGTCACACAACACAACACAAACAAACACTATGTGAATTTACAACAAAGTACCAGTGTTACTTAATAACTAATGAAAAACACTGCATATTCATTAGCATTAACCACCAAGTTTAAACACAAATATTAAAGAATGAAAGATAGTGAAACATAAAGTGAGGGTACTTTGGTGCTCTGGATATTTCAGGAGTCAAGTAGATATTACTGGAGGAACCAGTAGAAATTACTGGAAAATCCAGTATTTTAGATGATCGGAGTATTTCAGGAGACCAGTAGATATTACTGAAGAAGCCAGTAAAAATTACTGGAAAATTCAGTAGTTTCATTCCCCAAATATTTTTGGAGGTCCAGTATATAATACTGGATTGTCTTGTTAAAACTACTGTGTTAATCCCCAGCTCAGCTGTCTGGACCTGAGCGGGAATTGAGTGGCTGAGCGACTGCAGGTAGTTCAGACCGGGCCTATTACAGAATTTACCTAAATTCTACAAAAACTCACTAACTCTACCTCCACTGGACCATCAATTCTCCATGGCGTAACCAACTATAAATCGTTGTGGCGTAACAATGAATTTAATGTAAGTAAACAAATACCGACCGTCGCGTAACAAAACCGAACATCAACTGAACCGACAATTTACAATTAAATGTCGAATAGACCAGTATGCAAATTAAGTAAGACTGTTGAAAGCCAAATCCAGAGTTTTGATTTGTTTGCTTGAAACCGGTTTTAACTGGTTTTTGACAACTGGACAATCCAGTACACAAGTGTTCGATACGCTGATGCCGGAACGAAAGTATATAAGGGGATAAACGAGTAAGTTTTCAGCGATCAGATATTGGGCAAGTCATTTGTTCTGGTCTCTGCTTCTGTATCAGCAGAAGTTAAGGGGCTCATATTTGTAGCCGCTATGCACCTTCGTGGGTGCTGACGGCTGTGAAGGCAAAGCGGGGAATTTTTCCAACATTGGAAAAATCAACCATTATGAATGGAGTGAAAGTCCATTGGTGGTAACTAATCTAATTGATTAGTAAGACATAATATCCCCATCATGAGAGGTTGAAACGCATTACACTTGAGTTTCTAGAAAATGTGTGCTTTCTGAAAGTGTTATGCTTGGCTCGAATCTTTAGTTTTAGTTGAAAACCTATAATTTCAGCATTTTGAGTATTTTAGGGTTTAGGAAAACCACTGGAAAAATTCGTAGCCATTTCTCGAAAATTCAGTATTTTACATAGGTGTTCAGACTTCAGACAACATTTGGAGCCTAGTACATATTACTGGAAAAACCGGTAGAACTAACTTACTTTTTGGTACTAAGACTGTATTAGGAGTCTAGTCGAAACCACTGGAGAAAGTAGTAAAAACTACTGGAAAATCCAGTATTTTTGGCGCTCATACTATTTTAGGAGATTAGTTGAATCTGCTACTGAGTCCAGTAGAAATTAGTGGAAAATCCAGAATTTTTGCCCCCCAAAAATTTTTGGGGGGTCTAGTATATAATACCAAGAGTACATAAATAGATGAGAGTAAGAAACTCTTACGCTAGCATGTACAAATCATGTAAGGTATGATCGGTTCATTAGCTCGGGACCCCCCCCGTAACTTCCGGGGAGGTTCCACTTTGCACTAATTACACGCTTTCATAAAGCGTGTGTCTGCTCGCTGATTGGCCCATTAGCCTAAGGCTTATGGTAGGTAATTTATTAGTTATTTTAATTAATTAATTATAACTTTAATTAGCTTAATGCAATTAAAAAACTAATTCGAGACAATTTTGTAGCATTTGTTCTGTTCTGCTCTTTTCAATGATATAAAAATTATTGCAGATTACATTCCTTCGAATTTTTGTACTATGACCACACCACACGTGCTTCAGTAGAATGAGCTTAAACCGGAATTTGAATTCAATGTATATGTAATGTTTTGGTAGCAGACGTTTTCCTAACTGTTCTCATTTTCCTGTGCTTAACACATGTTGGGGTTACCATTGGAGGGCTATTGGAAATGATAGGAAACTTTTCCAACAAATGCATTTGTTGTCTTGTTTTGTAGACCCATGGGAAATGAGAAAAATCGGAGATGGTCGAAAAATTGCGACCGCCCCCTTAAAAGAAAAACTTGCGCATAGGAACCAGTATCTGGCGAGGCGAGACTCGAACCCGTGCTATCCTCCTAAAACAGGCGCAAACTCTACCATCTGGACCACACCACAGGTGCTTCAGTAGAATGAGCTTTAAGCGGAATTTGAATTCAATGTGTACAAATCTCGACGCATACATAAATGCCTTTCGCACTTCAAATGGAGGGAGATAACCCTCAAGATAACTGCACTGTACATCACACTTTAACAAGGGGGGTATGGGGGGGGGTACGGGACCCCTCAAAAAGTGGAGGTTCGGTTTCTTCTATGAATTTAATTTTAGTACTACACTGGGCCAAAAGATCGTAGGTCTAACAGGACATTTTCGCGCTCTGATCACAACTTTTGCAGCTTAGAGACATCTTATCCGTTTTTGCAAAGCTTTGCGACGTTACAACCTATACCTGGCAGAAATATATCGCTTAAATGCTAATAGCCTTAACCTACAAACTAAATAAAACACAATGCTTTTTACTTGAGTCAAATATGACTTTGTTGGCATCCAGACAAATATCGCATACAATAGCAGACAACGATTATAATACACATATACATAACTACACATCAAAGCTGGCTACTCCACACTCTGAAACAAACAAATAGAAAGACCAATTTCACATCAAAGACAAAATTCAAAATTCCACCCAACAACAACAAATTATTAAGAAAGCAGAATTAGTATATCAAGATTGCCCTTATTTTTTCCTAGAAACTAATTAATCAAACATAAACTAAGCTAATTAATTAGAATATGAGCCTACTAACCAGAAATTAGAGAGTGATTTCGTGTTAAGAGAAATCGGTTCCTACAAACAACTTTTCTGATTAGCACCCCTCAGAGCAGCACAAAACAACGACCTAACATATATATTTTGTAACTGTAATTTTGGAAAAAAGTTCATAGAAACAGCAACTGGATTAAGCCAAAATGTCAGCCAAAAATTTGTTATACATCTCTCCCAGGGTAAATAGTTGCATATATACTCATGGCGTACAGTTGTCGGTACACAGATATAAATGAGATTAAAGCTTTGTAGCAACGGGGACTCTACCTGGTAACACTTGGATTCGAAGCTCAGAGCTAAAAGTTCTCTTTCAGCCACTCCCAAAACATTCCATTCTCAAAATGTAATGATAGGTAAAACCATAGGATAACCTGGGGAAATGGGTGGGTGCAGACCCCCCCAGACCGACAAAAAAGGGTAGACCCCCTCAGCGAAAAGTAAAAAATGGCAGACCCTCTCGTCCAGAAAGAAAAAAAGGGTAGACCCCTCAGCGATTTGTACTAAAAATGGCTGTTCTAGCAATTTTTAGCAATTTTTCAAAAAATTTCTTGAAAATCGCTAAAAATTGTCATTTTTTACTAAATCTGTTGTACATATTTCCCAGGGTAAATAGTTGCATATACACTCATGGCGTACAGTTGTCGGTAAAAATTTTATCAAAAACGTTAAAAATTCGCAATTCTTACTAACTTCGGGGCAGACCCCCTTAAAATTTTGGAATTTTTCAGGGGTAGACCCCTCGCCGAGGTCGGGATAGACCCCCCCCCAGAATCGGACACCATGTTAATGTATGGGTAAAAATTGCATTTTTACGAATATTTGCTTATATTTGCAAAGACCCAGCCAGCAGTAATTGTGACAGCTAAAAAGAGCAAGTCTTTTGCAAAAACTCAAAGAAACACAAAAAGCAACTATATAATAAACATATAAAAGAATAGCACAACAAGCAACTGATTATATAATGTAGTGAAATAAATTAAAAGGAAAAACCACACAGGCATGACACAGGGATGTGCATTTATCAATAAGACGTTACAAAACATTTATATACAACAAAAATTAATTTTGAAATAAATAAATACACGGTTAAAGGAACAAATAGCTACTATTTTCATGGTTTTAATTTTCTAACTAAAATCTACCTTCACTACACTACAGAAGTATACGACAAAACTCATAGGTAGCTAACAGTTACGTTTTTTGAACAAAATGGCCGCTAAAAGAATCTAAAACAACATATGACAAAAATACTGAAGTAGTACCCGAACACTGGCCCATCCCGTTCAAAAAGCTCACTTCAACAATATAACTGTTCCGGCTTACTTTTATTTGGGGGGGGGGTTCTTACCTCCCTCAACAGAAGCCCCCCCCGTGAATCACAAAATAAAAAATTGCCAAATTTTAACATATTTCTACACAGTTGTGCTTTAATCACTGCAGGACAACAGACAATTTTTCACCAAGCAAAAAATTAATCAAAGCAGTCACAATTTACATAGATGAGGAGAAAATGCAATATATAAATATAAATGTACACAGACAATAACACACAGACAGACACACAAAGAAACACAGAAAGAGTGCGAAATCTAGGACAGAATATACACACAAAAAGAATTACAGGCAACAAAGCAACAAACAAACAAAGCATAAAGTCAGCAATACATCAAAATTGGCAGAGCCAAATGTCCATAGCAGGAATGAGAATAATAAGCATTAGGGGGGAAACAAGATGAGAGCAAAAAGCTAGGACGGGGCGGGGTGAGGTTGGGAGAGGTTGGAAAATGGTGGAAATTGCAAAAGCAGTAATAGCAAACTGAACATACACACGCAGTACTGCAGAAGCAGCAAAACCAGCAAGCAAGATCAGAATTTTGCTTTCGCTATTTAAAACATGAAACACAGGAGATAGCGACAAAATTTTGTAGCAACAGCAGCAAAAGGACTGCAAAACACAAGTATATATTGAAAATTTTCCCAAAAATTATGCTAAATACAATGATGCTTAAGATCTCTTGTTCGTAAGATATCACTATGTATATACGTACGTACATTGGTATCACTTAATGTTAAAAGTGCTATATCAGATCAAGAAAAGACTCAAAAAACAGGAGCACAGAAGCCACTGAAAGCAAAATAGGAGGGGGTACGGAATGCTGGGAGGGAAGGGGGAGTCCAATCAAAAAATTAATATCCTAATAGAATGTGGATGAAAATGTGTTCCAGAAATCCATTATTCCGGACTTAGAACGGTCTGAATGGCCAAATACACCGACTCAAATGCCTTCTTGTAGCCTTCATTTGTCAAATGAAGATAGTCATACATATCACTGTGATTGATACGACCGTCCGAACCTAAAACAACAAAAGTAAAAAAAGACAAATAAAATTAAATTCAGCCAAATGAATCCAAAAAAAAATTAGCAAAAAACGGAATAAATAGTGTGACAAAAATATTTTGTCCTACTATTAACATTTTCATAATATTCTGAAGACAGACCAAATAACCCGATTTGTAAAGAAAAAACTCAGCAAATTCCAACACTTAAATTCAGAACCACAAGAGTATATGAATGAGTTACGTATTAATAAGTTGACTGCGAATGCAGAAAAAAAGTGAAAAATTGAAGGTTGAAAATACAGGCTGAAAAAATGAGTGAAAAACGCCTGTTCTGCTGCATTCAGCAAAAGGGCAGGAATTTCTTCATTCATTATTTTCGTACGATTAATGTCTTGTTGTCTGCCCTCGCAGCCCGCGTTCACCACGCCTTCTTGTTGTAAAGGCCGAAGCCTGAGAGGAAAAGGTACCCCGCCTACAATCGCGCTTAGATTAAAGTAAAACCCGCTACAATCACCCAGCTATTAATTATTATACACCATAGCAGTTAGCCAGGGGTCTATCCAGGATTTTAAAAGGGGGGGGGGGTGGGGATCAGGCCACAATTTTTCCAAAAAAATGGCAAAATTTTGCACTAAAAATTGCTTCAAATTTCAAAGTTTCGAAAACGGGGGGGGTAGTGCGGACCCCCCTGGATACGCCCCTGCAGTTAGCTGCGTAATTACTAAGCACACATGTACGAGTTCCCCATTTTTGTTCCTGCTCATGTATAAAGACATTATTCAGGCAAGTTGTAAGGAGTGGCTCAAATTTGCCAAAAATTGGCACAAACTCTACCCAGCCATGCGCACACGCAATTTTAAGGCAAAAGCAGCACAGTAGCTCAACTATATACTCAAAAATTCCAGCTATACCATGAACCACCTCCCAGGATATTTTTACCGGGGGGGGGGCGGTCCCCCCGAAATTGTCTATTCCCCCCCCCCGAAAATGCCTTCCTCCCCTCCCGAGATTCTTGCTTCCCCCCGGGATTTTTTGGGGGCCCAAATGCTTGCCAACAATAGGCAAAATTATCACAACTTTTCCGCCTTCGCCGGAGATTTTTTCGTAAAAATGGCTAGTTTAAGCTTAAATCCTGGCATTTTTGAGAACTTTTTGCCTTTCTACGTGTAAAATACGTCAATAAATACCAATTTTAAGCTCATGTTTGCAAAAAATCTTCCCCCACCCGAAAATTTCTCCCCCCTCTCCCCGGGCTCGGGGGGGGGCAGGAAGCCCCCCCCGAAAAAACCCCTAAAAATACCCTGCCTCCCCCTCGCTTGATTCAAAAAAACACTAAAATGAACCAAAAGTGCCCCACCAATAAATCCGGGATCACAGTCCAAAATGTGGCAGTTGGACAGATGGGATAGAGAGTCCTTGAGTCCATCGTTTATCGTTTTGATGGCATCACGTCGAGGGTTGGGCTCGTGGCCACGGGGTGGAATTTTCTAGAAGAAAATTGGAAAAACAATAATTAGAAAAATAGTGTAGAAATGAAAACCTAACAAAAATAAATGCTATAATATAATCATAACAACAAGAAGTTTCAATGGCTGGATGGATACCCTTAGTTAGGAAGCACACAGGAAAACTCAGTTATGCAACAGACTCCAACTGAGATTACAGACAGTTTTCTTGAAGCTAATCCGCACTAAATAAATATTAATCAAAAAGTATATTATATAAAGTACAATCTTACTAGTACAAATATGGTAGCTAGGGGCAGCTTTTCACGTAACAGATCCGCACAAGCTCGTATGCCTTGGATAACCTCTGCGGGGGGCTCCCGGTTATTGGTGCCAACCCAGAGCACAATTATCTAAACAAAGCAATTATATACACAATTTCACATAAATACGTACCTATAATAATATCGCAAAAAAGGAAATTATAGAGAACAAAAAATTTATTCAATTTATATTGAAAAACAAAAAGCATAAAACACCAACAACAACCGTTTCGCAAGTCACAGAAATTGACGGATTGTGAACAAGTATAGTCAAGCGGGAAAAAACCCACTTTTTTCTCGGACCAGAACTTTCGACTGGTTTGGGTTAGCACGACTTTGATACTATATTTAATTAGGGTTTGCCCTAAGCTTTCGAATGAAGTATAGTTTGTCTCTCTAGACCCTGCCGTTATGGAGAAATTAAAGTTTTCCGTGTCGGGAAAAAATCCAATGCGGGAAAAACCCATCGGCGGGAAAAAAACCACCCGGATTTTTTGCTGGAAGCGTGCCAGAACAATTTTGACGGTGCCATTCGAAAGAGCGGGTTGTTTTTAGTAGGCCTACATCGAAAAATACCAACATTTTTGAAAAATTTCAGAAAAAATTGAATTTTGAAAATTTTGTATGTTTAACACGTAAACATAGGCAAATTTTGAAAATTTTTTAAAAGTGTTTATTTTTGGCAGTTTAAGCATCCTATCGTGTAGAAAACGTGTTTTTCCTGTATTTAGAGCCAAACTAGACCCATTTTAAGGCAAAAATTAGCATTTTTGGCCAAAATTGAAATTTTGGCTTGAAATGGCCCACGTCCGATTTAGACCCCCTGGACCACCCACAATAGAACGAACCCGGGTAAAACCTATACCAATTTAATCTATAGGCTCTATTAAACAAATGTATGTATTAGTTTGACCTTTCCTGCTAACGGTTAGAAAAATATTCAATTTTGAAAAGTGGGTTTTTTCCCCGCCGATGGGTTTTTTCCCCGCCAACTCTAGGTCACCCCCAGGTCGCACCGGAGGGGTTAGAGCAGTGTGGCATATATCATCATGAAGCCCAACAGATGCCCTACACATACATACAATCCGCTTTGGTCTAAGTCTTGCCAGTAGTTCAGGGTGGCCAGCCAAAGTTTGCCAAATTTCGGCACTTGGACGGACCAAAATTTTCGAAAATTTCAAAGTCCCAAAAAATTTGCAGGGAAGCAGTGGGAACAACAATAATGCAGCCTCAAGGGTTATTTTTGACGCTCTTCAAGATAGGCTATTAAAATCCTATATAGCTCATACCGGTAAGCCCACACTGGAGGTGGGTTTTTTCCCCGCTTGACTATATAGTTGAAAAGCAAGTCAGAAATTAGACAAAAGTTAGAAAATGTTTTCCTAAAATTTCAATTGAGCTAAAATATCATTTTTGTCCTCTTTGTATATTGCGTGTCTGTCTACATTTAGTCAAATCAGTATTATGATTATTGATCACAGGGGCGTGTCCTAAGCTTAAAAGCGCTCACAAATCGGGCTTAGGAAGCAGTATAGTTAGAAAAATGCCGTATAAACAACATTTTCCTAACACATAGGAATGGGTACCACTCCTCCTGACATTTCTCCTAGGTTAAGAGAGAATTCTTTGAAATACCCTACCAGCCAGCCCCTATGTAAAAAACTTCTTGAATATTCTCCGGTGTGTAAAGGTCATTCCGAAGTACTGACTCTTTCAAAGAATGAAAGAAAGATGCGCACACCAGCAAGCAGAAACTAAAACCCGCGGGCTGCTTGGGCGCCAATGGAACCGCCTCTGTGGGAAATCCGATGAACATGGACCCCCATCAAATAGAGAGATTCCCACGACAGGTGTCCCCTGGCATCCGTCTGGTCAACGACGCTAAATGTTTTCCATTTTTTTTTCCAATTTTGCGAGGCATGGCTGATCTTTCCCTTTTCTGTTTTCTGTTTCAGTCATGTCGGGGCTGGGCTGGATACCTTCTGCCCTTAAATTAAGCTATCAGGCGGCTTCAGTCTAATTGCAAGCAAGCATAAAAGGTAGGGCAGGTAAGTCTACCACTTACCTTAGGCTTTGTGGAACCCAACTCTCCATTCTGTAATCGCCACAGTACATTGGCCGTGGTGTCACCACGCATACCCAGACAGACACAGTGCATCGGAGCAAACAGGGTGCGATAAACCTAAAATTAAATGAATTAAAATAAATAAATTAAACCAATTAAAAACTGCCAATAAATGTTCACGGTATTCTCTCTTACAGTCTACCAACGAGGCAGGCAGAATTAAGTCACAACACATTTTCACAGTAGAGTTGGTCCAACCAACTTTAGATGAAACCTTACAGGCTGATGCTGCAAAGTGCCATCATAAGGTAAAGCTGTCATAAATGAAGTCGCAGAATCGATTACAGTCACTTGTAAATCAGTAATTTATGAAAGTGATTTTAAAAATCACAACAATTTATGAGAGGGATTATTCCAAAAAGTGTGATTCCCATAAACATCCCCAGTACACTAAGATGCAGGCGTTTTAATCTGTGCCAAGTTTTGCAACTGAGAGAATTTTAAAGTTTCGCCACAAATTTTCACCCACTGTTAGGATTTTTGACACCAATAATCATTTCATTTATACTCGACTGTGCTGACGCAGAGAAAGTCCTGTACACCAAGTTACAAGGTATATACTCCTACTGAGTAACTTTTACAGTGTATTAAACTCGGGTACAAATACAGCGCAAGCCAGCGGATCATATCACAGAAGTTCCCAGAAGAAATATTAGAAAACTTCAAGTCAGTTTGCTGATAGCGACTGAGGTTAGTTAGTTAGTTAGTTAGGTTTCACTTCCCGCCCGCTAGCTGGTGAGCTGTCGCGAGGCCTCTCCGCGGAGACACCCAATGCAGATAACTGTAACTGTGTTAAGGTTATCCACTTTGGATGTAGCAAGTTAATTCGGAGAATCACCCCCTGCACCTTTATATGCCGGCAAGCTGGACAAACCACTCAAATCAGCGCAGGTGGCTAAACACTTGCACCTCAGCAGAGCGTACCGGTGTGGTAGCCCCACTGGAGGCGGCACTGACCTGTCATGGTCGACCCCCCCTTCTGTCCATTTCTATCCTCTCAGGCACCAGATAGCGGGTAGTATACCTGTATTAAGTCGTGCTCCACCATTGCATCCAGTTCGCAGATTTGAGAAAAATCCATGACTCCTTCCGTTATCTTTCTCTTTGTCTTACCTTTCCTAAAATCCTCCCTAAGCAAAAGGCCGCAACGCAATTCCAAACCTTGAAAAGATTAAATCTTGTCTTTAGTATATATACTATATACACAGCGATGACAGTTTACTGCTCCCGTCTAGCGACCTCTTACTTAGTAAGGCTGATGGGTGACCACTGTACGGGTTCGGTCGGGTCTTCCTATCTGGGCGTGAAACTACCTTTGGAGAGGGAAGGCTCAATTGTCAACGGCGGGCAGTGCCCGCTGCCCCTTTTATGCCGGCATAGTGAACATACGAACATATTTTCTTTTGTTAACTTTTGACAGTTGAAGTTTTCGTTATAAGAAGAGAATTGTTTTGAGCCTGTCTCATAAAAGCAGCAATGGCATCGCAGTAGCCATCGCGCCCGATAGCTGAGAGCCGCCAGCCACGGGGATAGCGACTGAAACACTGCATCGCAAGACAGAAACAAAATTGCATGTTGTTGGAAAGCCGCCCAAGACTTGCTGTTTTCTGGTACTGCAAACCATTTTGCTGCAGCTTTGTGCAAATTGTTTTGGCTGGAAATATTGGAAAGTCGCTGTTTTGGCCGATTTTAACCGAAACATGAAAATGAAACTTTGAAACAGAAAAACTTAAAAATGAAACGAAAATGAAAATTTGTCGCACCTACGCTGCTCTGACTTTCACCGAACAGGCAGCCCAGCCAACTTGGATGAAACCTGATCAGGTGATGCTGCAAAGGGCCAACATAACGCGAAGCTTTCATGGATGAAACGAAGAAGTCAATAACTGTAACACTTAAGTCTTAATTTGTGGACGTGATTTTAGTAAATCACAATAGTCATAAAGGAATTATTGTTCCAAAGAGTGGACGTTCTCCAAATCATCCCCAAAATGGTGAGTTAGGATGCATCAATCCCAAAATTTGTAACTGTAGACCAGTGCCATTAATATAATATAACTTCAGTTTGATCAAGATTTACTACCCAATTTTAGGATTTGCGACAACAAAAATCAATCTACGCTACTTGACAGGGGTCACGCAGGTAAAGCAGTGTTCAGTTCAGCTGAACAGCATTAGAGATGTTCTAACTGAAACTGAGTGCACATCAATGGATTTTTTCTAGGCAAAAATAAGCGGAGTAAGATTAACAGTCTATTTTCTAATTGCACTGCTGCTACCACTACTACCACGCTAAAGAGCTAAAGCAGCTGTTATGGCTGATTTCATCAAAACTCTTCAATATTATAAATTTACAGCAACAAGCTAAAGAAAAATGATTGGTAGCAACAAAGGTAGAGTGTCTGAAGAGATGAGCCTTTCAACGATATATACATACGTATAATATATACGTAATATATATACCGATTTATATTCTACTAATGTTTCAGTAGCCAGCGGCAGCACTAAGCTGTTTTGGAAGTTGTCCAAAGTTTCTTACAGCGTGACCGCCTTAACTTGATTCACGGATGTTTAATGAACTTCATTCCAAATCGAAAATTTTCAAAATTTTTTTAAAAACTCAAATTTTGCAATAATTTCTGATATAGAAACGTTGAATTTTGCTTTGGTGGTGAGGCTGCCCTCACTCCCCAGTCACCACAAACGAAAAAGTTTGCTGAATCTGAGCTAGCTATTATAGTTCGAGGGGTTTTCTCCATATCCGCCAAACATTGAGAGAAACTATACATGTATATTCAATTAAAATCAATCAATCAATCAATTAAAATCTAGTGTACACACAAGATTTGTTGCCTTCAAGCAAGTGCTAAGTGCGTTTAAACCTTAACAAACTTCGTGAAACCAATGAAAGTCTTACGTAAATCTAAACCAGATTTTAAAAATTTAAAGTCTGACACAAAAATGTGTGTACAAAATCTGTTAGGCCTCCAGTGAACTCAATATACGTCGTAACCCCATATAACCATATACGTATTTTCGGAATCCTTGCAGCGAGACAAACATTTTTATAAAATTTAAAATTTTTTAAAATTTCAAAAATTTTAAAATATCGGTTTTTCGGGGAATTTTTTCGGACCGTGCAAGCTATTCAGCTCATTCTTTCACAAAAATTTTCCCGCCCGAAGACGCATCGATTGATACAAGAACGAAAAAAATCGGTTGAGAAATAAGCATGTTATTCCAAAATTTCGTTTTTCCATTTCCTTTGATGTTTGCCGCTTTTTGCAACTTTGACTGGTTATTACTCGCGACTCGCTCACCCGAAAAATTATTCGATTAGATTTTCAGGACCGCCTAGGCGCCCGCTTTCACCTGATATATGTGGTATTTCAAAATTTGAAAATCGATTTTTTTGAAAAATACCACTTTTTGACCCAAAATTTCGGCATAGCAATTCTGGCAAAAGTGAGTAAAAATAACATAATCATAAAATTCAAGCTGAGCTGAATCCAACGATATAAAGCTTTTGTTGCTACGAATTATATTGCGCCAGCAATGAATTTTTAAACAATGTCCCTTATTTCAGCTGGTTTTTGGCTCTCTTTGATGTTGCCGCCGTGATTTGAATGAAGCAGTGTAAACTAGCAAAACCAGCTGAAATAAGGGCATTGTTTAAAAATTAGAACCCAGAAACCCAGAAAGCCATATTAAAGAATTCTGATGCTGCTCCACGAACGTATAAGTATATATATTTACCTCGCTCTGTTCCAAGAGGGTAACATGAGAATCACCAACGAAGATCACATCCGGTTCCTTGTCCTCCATTTCGTGAACGTATCTGGTGTGCTAGAAAAAAATGAAAAATATATATTATAACAAAACGATTCGCTAATATACAAATTGCATTCAGTATTTTCTTGATTGATAATTATAAAGACATATAAAATGGTGACAATGACTGAAAACTGGATTAATGGAGCTGTCGCGAAATCCGTCCGCACTGCGCGCCAGCCCTCTCCCTCCCCCTCCTCCGGCCCTTACCCTACACATTATTGGTATGTTACTGGCTTTTTCCTACAGCTTTTTCCTACAGGGGGGGGGCAGAAATTGCCCCCCCAGGATTCGGGCCTTCCCCCCCCAGAACTCTAAAATGCCCGGAAAAATAGGGTTTTGAGGGTGAATTTTGAAAAACAATTCCGGCCTCTCCGGATTTTTACCCATTTTTAAGCATTTTTTAGCTATTTTAAGCTTAAATTTAAGTTAAAAATAGTTAATTTTTTAGCTTAGCAGCAAAAAATAGCTACTGTTAGGCATTTTTTGAAAAATTTTTCTCCCCCCCCCCCAAACCTGGGAGGGAACCCCCAGAAATTTTTGCCTAGGAAAAAGCCAGACAGTTAGGGGGAGTGGGGAAGGTCCGTCGACCAAACCAGCAAATATTAGCAAACCCTTCCACATTTTCAGATTTCGCACAGCCCCCAGATGTTTCAGGAAAAGGCGCGATGGGGTAGGTTTTTCGCAGTTCGCAGGGGAGCGTCCTCAATTTTTTACTCAGCCAGACCAGAGCAGAAAATGACAGTTCGTCAGAAAAACAAGTAGCGTCGCACATTTTCCTACTATATACGTACATACGTACTTTACCTGCAACTACTGCTTCTACTATTTACTACTACGACTTAAAAACAGAAGCAGAGAAAAGGGCAAGCCAAGTACGTACCACATCCATCCATCTGTTGTCGCCGTCAGTATCTTCCTGAGGAATCGGAATTACAGCAGCAGACGAAGTCATTTTAACAAAGCCAACGGCTCTAAAACAGACAGACAGATAGACGCGTGAGCAGCCGAAGGGTGGTGGGCAATTTGTGGGCAAAGAGATTTTTGGCAATAGGTTAGACTTAAATAGATGAATCGGGACCGCCGGGCGTAGCAAGGAGGAGATGAAGAATTCCCCCCTCAGAAAATTTGTCCTGTAATGTATATGTATATACCAAGGCCGCACCCACGGTTGGTTCAAGGGGTCTAGCCCCCCCCCCGCCCTTTTGGGATGACAAGATGGAAAATTTTTATGGCAAAAACAGCTATTTTTAAAAAATTTTCGCGGCAAATGCACAAAATCTTAACTTCTGGTGGGTTCCACCCCCAGACCTCCCGTTGCATTTGACCGTGGACCCCCCCTTTCAAAATCCTGGGTGCGGGCCTGCTATATACGCAGGCGCGTAGCGAGGAGGGCATGCCCATTGCCCCCCCCCCCGAAATCGGAGGCAAAAGAAAAAATTATAATCAGTAGCAGCAGCGTGAATAAATATTTCGAAAAAGTTTCGCCTGCGGCGCTGCTTTTGCAAGAAAATATCCCAAAAATCACTTGATTTTGCTTGAAATTTGCCTCCAATGGTTCAGTCACGGTAGAAATTTCAGATCATTTTTGACTTGACCCCCTCCGAAATTTTTTCTGGCTATGCTAGTGCATATACATGCGTATATACATATATATATAGTGTTATGTGCATATACATATATTATATGCATATACATATATTGTGCCGTGCCGGCCGAGTGGTTAAGGCGTTCGACTTTGGATCCGATAGTCCGAGGTTCGAATCCCCGCTGCCACAAGGCTTTCACAAATCCCCTTGAGCAAGGGACTAAGCACATATCGGTTCGCCGTGGGCTCTAGCCAACCCAGCTATCCATCCTTAGTTGGTCGGTAAATGGTACCACTCATGTGGGAAGGTAATAGGAGACCGTGTAGGGCATCTGCCTTGAGGAGCTGGCCCCTCCTCCACGGTTGTAGTCATCATTCGAGGTGACACTCCTGGCTTAAGGGCTGTGTATCCGGGGATGAGCACCGGCACCCTAGACCCTGACAAGGGTAGGAGAATTCTCCGGGGGTTACCTTTACCTTTACTTATTATGGCCGAAAAATGGTAATTTTTCAAAAAATTACCATTTTTCGGCCAAATTTAGCTAACTTTTCGGGTCCAAAAATCGTTGGGGGCATAGGTGTACCGGGGGGGGGGTGGGTGGAACCCATCCCCCCAAATGGAAAAGTGCCGACCCCACCCTCGAAATTTTGGAGGCAGACCCCACCCCCACATGGCCAAATCCCAGACCACACCCACCCAAATTTGCCAGACCCCCCACCCTCAAAATTTTGAAAATTTTGCCTCAAAATTAGTAAAAATTTAAAGTTTTTTGGAAAAATTCGACATTTTTGCTAAAAATTCCAATTTTTTTCGAACAAATGAGCAAAAATGAAGAAATATTGTTGATTTTTAGTCGGAAATAACGCTTCTTTTAGCAAATTTTTTCTAAATTTTTGACTAAAAAATTTTTACCCCCCCCCAAATTCGATTTTTCCGGACCCCACCCCAAATCAAACGGCTGACCTCACCCACCCTAATTTCGGCTACCCTCTCCCCCAACGTTTTCTCAAGGTACACCTATGGTTGGGGGTGGGGGGTTCGGCGGGGTAGCCAAAAGTTGGGGGAGGGTAAGTCAAAAAATCTGGGGGAGGGGTGAAGTTGGTCAAAAATATTGGGGGATATATACCCCCCCCCAAAGGAAACTATGCGGCTTAGTATATACAAACTAGGCAAAAGTTCAGGTCCACAGATCAAGATTAAAGATACAATTTTAAAACTAATGTTGCGCTTCGGACATCCGGTTATTCGCATAGTTTCACCAGGGGGGGGGGTATGGGGCATAGGTGTATATAATTGGGGGAGGTTTGGGGGGGGTAACCCCCCCCCCCAGCCGTTTTTCCAAACCACCCCCAAAAATTTTTGGGGGCCCCCGGCCCCCCCCCAACCGGGGGGGGGGGGTAGTCGCGCCTCAGGCGCGAAAAATTGGCCAATAATCGGGTATTTTTAGGGTAAATTTTGCAAAATTTTTCAAAAATGTCCAAATTTTTGGCTTAAGGTGTTCATTATTGCGTGAAATACACGTTTGAAACAGTTTTATGGACTTTCTGACTCAATATTGACCCTATTTTTTTAGTTAGAAACATGTTGGCAATTACGTTTTCGAGTTTAAAGGCCCTGTCTAATGTTAAAATTAGTTAATGGTTGGATGTTTTTTGGCATTAGCAATGGCTGAAAATGCGATTTTTGGCATAAAAATTGAAAAAATTTTTGGGGGGAGGCTTGGGGGGGGTCTTGGTGGGGTTTGGGCATAGTTTCCCTGGAACTTTGGGTCTGGGGGGTGGGTAAATCTTGGCCGACCTCCGAAATGTGATGGGGGTACCCCCCCAACCCCCCCCCCAGTATTCGGACCTCAGAAATTTCGAAAAATGACCAAAAAATGCAAAATTTTCTGTAATTTAGCCCTTTTTTCATCAAAATAAGGCTTGTTCTTAACGTTTTAGGCGCTTTTGCACCGTTTTAAAGCGATTTTAGGTCAAAATTTTAGAAAAATTTTTCAAAAAATGACCATTTTTCGACCAAATTTAGCTAACTTTTTGGGTCCAAAAATAGTTGGGGGGGGGTTCGGGGGGGTAGCCAGCCAAAAGTTGGGGGAGGGTAAGTCAAAAAATCTGGGGGGGGGGGGTAAATTTGGTCAAAAATTTTTGGGGGGATACCCCCCCAACCCCCCCCCCCCCAAAGGAAACTATGGGTTTGGGGGAGGTCTAAAAAGGGGGCCCGCCCCCAAATTTTGGGGGAGGGGGGCCTCCCCCAACCCAAATCCCCGTTACACCTATGGTATGGGGTACTACTCCCCCCAGAATTTTCGACTTATTCTCCCCCAACCATAGGTGTGTTAGGGGGGGGGGGGCCATAGGTGTGGCTGGTGAAAAAAGTGGGGGTGGGAGTAGTATATATGTCCCCTTCACCCCCCAGAGTTTCTCCTACCGTAAGACAAATCAGTGATGGTAAGAAAAGGGGATAATGTTTACACAGATTAAGTCGGGTTGTTTGTATAGACGAAATTATACTCTATATTTATCAGCACGGAAAATTGCTAGAAACAAAGCAATCACATTGTTTGTTGCAATAATACTCACTCAAGTTAATACCAAGTTGAAATGAGCGGGACGCCTTCGGCGGCCCGCGCGCGCCCCCTCCCCCCCCCCCAGGAAGGGAGGGTGGGGGTGGGGTCTGGAAGGAAGCCGAGTGAACAATTGGATTGAAATGTCATTCAATGCTAAGTAGTCTAGCTGTAAATGGCCTGATGTATTCAAAATATGCGCCAATATTCACTGTTGTAAATATCTACCTGCCTAAAATTTTTTGTCAGATAAGGTTATTGTTTGATGATGTAGCCTTCTCCATAAAAGCATATGACAATATGAAAGCTTACGTTAAGTGCTTAAAAAATTGTCGTGCTGCGTGCTCTCTTATCTACATCTTTGTGTGTCTTGACGCAAAAGTTTTCTATGCTGGTGCAGTGTCAAGCTAGGTTAAAATGTAGCTAACTTTTTGAGTCTACGTATTCCCACTAGTGCAAAACAGAAAACACACAACAATATTCTAAAATTAATTATTTAGGGTTTTTAACCACCTGGCTATCCAGTTATTACTGAAAATTATGCTTCCGACATTCATTCCCAAAACTCCTGGTCTTTCTTATTTATTGAACTTATTTTTTAGCTTGAAGCTGACATTTTGTTCTTAGTGTCTAAAGAAAGAAACTAGCTCATATCTCGAAAATGTTTCTGCAAAACCCTTTGTATCTATACATGTTATTCTAATTTTCTTTTATTTCCAGATGTCAAATTATAAATGCAGAATATGCCGCACCTATCTATCGACTGAAGCTGAACTAACCACGCATATACTGCTTTATCATGAGCTGTCTTGCGTATTTTGCGGGAAACGATTTTTCAGACGAGGAAATGTTAATCGTCACGCAATTCTGCGGCATTCAAACTCCGTGCCGCCTAATTTGTCATTTGTTTATCCTTCTACTGATGATGTTGGAACAAGTGCTAAACTTCCTGGCCAAGTTGAAACTGCAGGACAGGTCGGAGGAGGACCATCGTTACCACAGGAATTCGTTTCAGTTGACGATAAACATTTTATACTTGCCAAGCTCGCGACCGTCAATAATGAGAAATTTCACACTGTAACTACGGAATATTCTTTACGTCTAAAAGACATGCCTTCTGACAGTTTAGAGCATGCCTTTGATGTTCTGCACGAAACGATTTCATCTGTTCTGAATTTAATGAGTGAAAGAGCTAGTTCATTTGATAAAATAAGAATGGTGTTCCAGTCTCCAACCTTAGACTTTCCCATTGTAATACCGGTGCAGAATAAATCCGATATGACCGCAGATTATATTTTAAATCGAATCAGGCACGTGTTGCAATCATATCAGGAATTTCGTTTTGACGACGGCGTTTTGATTACCTTTTCTCTTATTACAATGCCCCCGCCTGGTAATGGGAAAAGAAACATCGGTAACATCAAGACCAGAAAATTAGTGGATCTACCCTTGTGGCTGAAAGCGAAGAAATGTATTTTGCAGATGACTGTCAAAGAAAACTGCCTTGCATCTGCTATTGTAGTAGCAAAAGCCTTGGTCGATCACAAGTTTAACAAGGATTTGGGTATTATTAAACCCAAATTAGGAAAACGTAACCAAGACAGAACACTGAACAACATAACTCGAATGGATAAAACTTCTACAGAGCGTAGGCGGCTGGTTGCTGATTTAATGAATAAATGTGGATTGGTCTCGGGTCAGCCATGCAGGTTGGAAGAAGTTGGTATTTTTCAGCAGCATTTAAAGGACTATCAACTTAACGTGTGGGACGCAGAATCGTTTGGGAAAAATGTTTATTCTGGGAGTTACAAGGACCGACAAATCAATCTTTTGTTGTATTCGAATCACTTCGATGTTATTACTCGCATGGCACCCTTTCTTAACACTTCGAACTATTGCCCCAAATGTCGGATGGGTTACAATATCGCTAAAAAGCTCCACATTTGTGTGGAAGCTTGTAGCTTTTGTCACTACAGCTCATGCCGAAATACCGCAGTAGATCAATTTTCTGATGGAGTCACTTACTGTCAAGACTGTAACCGTTATTGGTTAACACCAATTTGCTTTGAAAATCACCTTGACAGTATTTGCAATAAAATCAGAAGGTGCAAGGACTGCTGCCAGTTAGTTCAGTCTTCTAAATTAAATAATCATCACTGTGGCTTAATACACTGCATCGTATGCAACTGTTATACGTCAAAAAATCATCTGTGTTATATGCAGCCCATTCCCAATCGAACTAAAGGTAACACTGATGATATCGATGATTCTGATCCAGGTGAAGATATTTCGTATCTTAGCGGCAATGAGGAAGTCGATAAGCGAGCAGATGAATATGCAAAACGTGTTCAAAACGAAGATAATCTTCTCCACAACCACTTGTTAAAAAGTGAACGCTCTAAGTCAAAGAAATATTTTGCGTTTGATTTCGAATGCATGATCCTTCCCAATAATCAACACAAGCCTAACTTATGCGTTGTTCAGAGTCTGGACAACGATCAGTTTCGACAGTGGGTGTTTTCTGGAGAGAATGCCGGCAATGAATTTTGCAAATGGGTGTTTAATTCTGTAGAGACGAGAGGATCAACTTTTATTGCTCATAATTTTGGCGGTTATGATGGGTATTTTGTCCTGGATTATCTTCACCAAAATGCTATAAAGCCGGACGTGATTTTTCGAGGCACTAGGCTCCTTACAATGGTTGTTCCTGGTCCGGCAATACGTTTCGTAGACTCCTTTAACTTTCTGCCAATGCCCCTTGGAAAACTTCCCAATACGTTTGGATTAATCGAACTAAAAAAAGGACATTTCCCATACCTTTTCAATACTCCAGCAAATCAGACTTATAACGGAACTTTGCCAGCATTCCAGTACTTTGATGCACAATCACGAAAGCTTAGCGCTTACAACGACCTATTGCAGTGGTACAATTCTGAACGAACTTTATATGACAATGATCCATCCAGACAATACTGCTTGCAACAAGAACTTTTAGAATATTGTATCAGTGATGTTACTATTTTGAGACAAGCCTGTTTAGCATTCATTAGAGATTTTTCAGAAGCTACTGACGGTGTAAATCCATTTGAAAATTCAATTACAATAGCCTCAGCTTGCAATCACGTCTTTAGAAGGAACTTTCTACAGCATGAAACCATTGCCGTCATTCCCCCAGCAGGATATCAGCCAAAACGAAATTATAGCAGAAGTGCTATTGCATGGTTGCAGTGGCAAAGCAAAACCTCTAACATACACATTCAACATGCCAGAAATGGAGGAGAGATCAAGATTGGGAATTACTATGTCGACGGATACTCTGAGCAAACTAATTCCACCAAAGCGGTTTGTTACGAATTCTACGGTTGCTATGTTCATGGACACAGTTGCCTGTATTCGGATCAAAAACTTAAAAACTATCATATCAGAAAAGAATTGCAAATGAAGTATCAACGCACTCTCGATCGTCGAAAGCATATAAATGCTCTGAACGTAAACTTGGTGGAAATATGGCAGTGTGAATGGGAAAAAATTATGGATCAAAACGAAGAAGCCAGAATGATATATGAGTCCACTAAAATAGACGAACCACTTCAGCCTCGCCAAGCCTTTTATGGTGGCCGCACCAATGCTGTAAGGCTGTACCATAAAGTAGAGGATTATGAAAGGCAGTCGATTAAATATTTAGACATTACGTCATTATATCCTTGGGTCAATGCTTCTTGCGTATATCCAGTTGGTCATCCGTCAATAATTACTGAAAATTTTCAGCCAGTTGAATGCTATTTCGGGATAATAAAATGCGAAGTGTTGCCACCCAGAAAATTATACCACCCAGTTTTACCCTGTAAAATACGGGGAAAGTTGGTTTTTGCTCTGTGCAACATGTGCGCGGAATGTAACAATCAAAATCCATGCAGTCATACTGAACAGGAGCGCACGCTTAGCGGGACATGGTGCACGCCAGAACTGCAAAAGGCTTTTTCTTTGGGATACAAACTTAAACGGCTTGTGGAAGTTTGGCATTGGCAAAATCGAAGCAGCAATCTTTTCAAGGACTACGTCAGAACATTTTTGAAACTAAAGCAAGAGGCTAGTGGATGGCCTGTTGATTGTGAGTCAGATTCCCAGAAAGAAGAATATATAGCGGAATACGAAAAAAAGGAAGGAGTAATCTTAGACCGAACGAAGATTTGCCAAAATTCCGGAAAACGAGCTGTTGCTAAACTAATGCTGAATTCATTCTGGGGCTATTTTGGCAAAAAGTCAGCTGTTGTGCATACTACGTATGTCTCAAATTACGCTGATTACACATCGTACCTTTCTGATCCCACAAAAGAAGTGTCTGATGTCATATTTACTGAAAATGGATCAATGGCAATGCTAAGCTATAAAGATGAGCAGGATTTTGTACAATCCGACCGAAAGGCTAACGTTGTCTTAGCTGCTTTTACAACTTGTTATGCAAGGATTAAGCTATATTCTTACCTGGAGCTATTAGGCGAGAATATTCTCTACTTCGATACTGATTCTATTATATACGTTTCCAACATAAAGGATACCTCTCGGGAGCCTAGCCTTGGTAATTATCTTGGCGATATGAAGGACGAAGTGGTTGAACAGTATGGTTTAGGTTCCAAAATTACAGAGTTTTGGAGTTTGGGGCCGAAGAACTACGGATTTACGGTTTCGAAACCGGACGGATCTACAGACGCACAATGGAAGGTTAAGGGTATTCCGCTAACCGTACAGAACAGAGCAGTCCTGAATCCGGAAGCCATGAAACGCCTGCTTTTTACTGGAAACTCTGCCTCTACAACAGAAGACAGAATTCTTAGAGATAAGCATGCTACACGTATTTTGACGCGGACAATTGAAAAGAAATATTCATTGGTTTATGACAAACGTCGTTTACTGGAAAATTTAACTACTTTGCCCTTTGGTTATTGACGATTTGCTTCAATTTCGTATTGAAAGCAGAACTAGCTGAACCGAAAGCTGAACTAACAAAAGTCTTATTGATTAATTCCTATTTGATTAATTATTATGTGAACATGATTAAAATAAATAGAATTTAATTATTATGTTCACATCAACGTTAATGTTTGCATTTATAGATGTAAGATACTAGCATTGCAAATATATACAAATCTAATTTGTTTTCAAAGCTTCGTTGTATGTTCGAAGATTCACCTGCTTTTTTGCAAATTTGCCTACAGAAGAAAATTCTGTGGCTGATGTATTTCAACAAATGCTAAGATTTCAAGAACGTCTAATAAAATGTGAGGTTTATTAATGTTTTGTTGCTCATACAAACTTTGCAATAACATTAGATATAATACCAACATATTTACAACAATCAACCAGTTCGTCCCGTACCCTATTATGTAGGATTTATTACTATTTGAAGTTCATTAGCATATGTAGATCCAGTAATTGATTCACCAGTTAGGTCCTCCAGAAGGTACCGCTTGGGATTTCCTGGTATAACTGATCTTATTCGGAAGATTTCGCTAGTCCAGTTTGGATCTGATGACTTAGACAGGACCGATTTAGCTTTTGCTAATCGAACATAATCCCCGACGCTTAATAATTTGGGATGCGGACGTTTCTTCCACTGCTTATAATGTATTAATTCCCAGTTGAGTACGTTATTAAAGTTAGTTGGCAAGTCAGCTTCATTCGGAGAGAGACCGATGGAGCGATTGTAGGAATTATTGTAGGACTCTACCACACTGGACAAAATATGACGCCAAGACTTTGTTTCGTGAGCAGACATATAACGATAAAGCCGCATTCTTAGGGTACGCCAAAATCTTTCAATAAAAACAGCTTTTATGTCTCCTTGAGCTATTATATGCTTTATACCATGTCTGTTCAACATGCCTTGAAATTCGATAGAAACATACTGTTTACCTTGGTCAGTTCTAAGCCATTTTGGACTTGTATTTGTAGTGCGTAAAATTTTAAGAAAGGCCTCAGTGCAAGCCTTCGCGGATGCTCGTCGCAGTGGAATAACCCAAGCATGTCTTGAAAAACAGTCGATTACACCAAATAAGTAGGCAAAGCCAGCATTACTGCGTCTAAACTTTTCGATATGCATTATATCACTTTCCCACATGCAGTTACTATGAGGAAGCATAATTGGTTGGCGAGCATAATGCTTGAATGGGGTCTTATGTAGCTGATAGCTGGTTTGCTGCCCAAGCCACTTTAATACCGCACTGTAAGTTACACCACGAATTCCCTTCTTTTTCGCAGCTTCGTACAGCGGAAGAGGTCCACTGAATAGGCCACCTGTACTTTGTTTAAGATTGCCATAATACAGGTTCTGCAATGCCTTTGAAATCCGCTGATTTAACATCGCAGCCAACCTCACTGCGTAACTAATATCAAAATGAAAGTGCTTTCTTTATTACAAACTTATAAACCGTAACATTTGGTCATTTTTCGGTTCCACATTCTAGAACAAACTTGAGAAATTTTTTGTTTTCTGAAATAGAATTAAAAAGTGCAAGCAGTCATGTGACTGCTTGTGTGCCTGCGGCATCAGGCACCGGGCGGGTCTCCAGGTCGTGGATAGGGGAACGCTCTACGTATTTGAAATATCGAATGTTTTAAATACTTAGAGTACCGAAAGGCCCGAACGATTTGCCATAAATTATTTTTATTAAATAAAACAGTATACAAGTCATTTAATAAACAAGTTTAATGATCGATTGTTTTCAAAACGTCCAAGTTTAAATGAGGCGTCTTCTCCAGGGTGTTGTTCTATTGGCTCCTGTTCGAGCCACTCTGAGCCGTCTAGGGCTTAGCACATGTAATGGCACAGTTCCACCATTTTTGATCTGTTCGTACTCTCTTCGCAATGTAGGATTAGATATGTAGGCAGAGCTAAAAGCAGGAATTTTAGTAGCAGCCTCAATAACAGTTTGCGTTCCACTTGGGTATTGCTTTCGTTTACCAACAGAGGTTATAGCGTAAACTACGTCCCTTATGCTGGAGTTGGGGATTTCAGTGTTGCCTGCAATAATCTCACCACTATTTCGGTTCCATCTTAGGAATCCTTGCCCAAAATTTTCGACAGCCTCAAGTAGTTGTTTTACTTTATCTTTTTGCTTTTTGGGCGCTCCTTGAATAATTGCATGAATCGAGTTAGGGGAAGCAGATGAGTTACCAACAAGTGAGTGATCGGATTCTGATTGTCGTTGATACAGCATAAAGTGATTTAACATATCTATAAACTTTTTATAAACCAAATCATGAGACTCGTCGCCAGACTTAGCACTTTTCAGTAGCTTGGCCATGTTTCGATCTGTTGTCAACTGTTCGTTAACGGAGGCAGGGGTTTCCAACTCTTGGCGTCTTAATTGGTTTTCCCATGCCTCTGGCGAAACCAGTAACAGTTTTCTACTCATTTAAACAATCTTGAGGTTGTTTAAAATGGGTGCAGATAAAATAAGAGGCAACAGACGTTTCCAAGCAGTAAGCAAAAGTTTACGCTTTTTAGAATTGCTCACTTTTGCAGAAATCAATAGCTTAAGAATCTGTTTGTACTTTCTAAGTTTTAACGTCTTAAATTTACCAACAGCAAGACTTCCAGATAAAATGTTTAGCAAAATTTCCACTATTGCTTTGATAAGATTATCATTTGCATACCTTAATATAGTCGTAGCAATTTTGGGATGAGTGCTTTTATGGCTGAGAACCAATAACAGCGGAAGAGCACGTTTCGTAGTTTGGCTCATCAGAGTTATGCGGCACGATTGGCTGTGATGACGACTTCTGGGAAAGACAGTTGTTAATGCAAGAGGCAGCAGATATTGCAATGCTGAAAGCACAGTAAGTATTGCTTTCTCTGTGACCGATGTAGCCACAGTTAGGAATTCCACTCAAATTCAAATCTGATAACTGTGGATATTCATGCAGTAGGTCTATAACTGTAACTCCGGAGACGTTGGTAAGGTAAGCCGATTTTTCTGCTCCCAGGGTGCCAATAATGAAGAACTGGCTCAAATAACCAATCCAATGTTCTATATAGTCCAAGTTATAATGACCCGTCGGATACGAGTTCCAACCAAGTTTGTGAATGTTTGCTGATTTCCACTTAAACACCTTCTGGACTGGCTTGGATAAAGAAAGCCACAGATCGTTACTCAAGTTGACGTAATAGTAGCCGCTGATTAAACTGTGGGCGTTGCAGAAACCTATTTCCTTTGGATAAAAAGTAGTCCCTGTGTTAAATCCTTCAAAGCAAACCACGATAAGCTGCTTGTTGAACGTACTCATCAGCACAAAAAATAAAATTATAATGGCAATTCGATGACTGAATTACTTATATAACAAGTGTCACGTGAACAATCACGTGACGTCTTCATTGAGGCTGATAAACTTCAACCGGATTATTCCGCTCTTGAAAAATGTTTGATTGCACTCTAAGATATGCAGGGCATTGCGGTTGCAAGTTGCAAACAAAATAACCGTGTTGCTTTCCCTCGATGCAACGCTCGTAGACGCTAGGCAAGAAACTAGGTTTATTATATAGTTGATTTGATAATGTTTTTAGCACTGACTTATCTCTTGGCTGACTAAAACAAGCCACAATATCGGCATTCCTCATAGATGTTCGATAGTGTGCCCCGATATTATACAGATTATGGCTTGTTAAGAAAACTGCTAAGTTTCTGTGGTGAATATCAGTAGTAAATATCTGGCTTAGTAAAGAATTATTCGCAACTTGGTGAAGCAAATCATCTATAACTAAAATGTTATTACGCGAGGGATCAAATGTTTGCGATTCAGAAATATAATCGGTCATGAACCCTTCGTAAAATTCACAGATGGCGTTTGCTGGAAGAAGTCCCAGGACTTTGTTTTCGAGGTCTGAGTTGCGTCTGCTACACATCCATATTAATTTATCAATATTGGAGCTTCCAGTTATTTCAGACCAGTTGCTCAGAACTTTTAGGATAAACTCAGTCTTCCCTGATCTTGACATACCAACTACGATAGCACCAAATTGACAGCCCCACTTTAACGAGCTGGGATCAACTTCTTTAACAAGCGACATGTTTTGAACCTCACTGCTGTTCAAATGAGTATGTATCTAATACTGCATATCTTATAAAAACTTGACAAATTAAGTACTTTTATTTATTTAAACATATCATTTACAAGGCATACATTTTTGCATAGCAATATTACCTTTTCCGCAATTAACACTACTCATACTATCAACAAATGTTCGTACAAACCTGTCTCTTAGTTCATACGACTGCAATTTTTCCAATTCGGAAACAACCTGATTAAGCGTGTAGCCACGGGACCAGTGATAAAGAAAATATATGCAATATTCTCCGCAAACATCGCTTCCTATACCTTGAAGTCTGTGAGGTACAAACCTTGCTTGTTTGACATGTTGCGTTTCAAGGAACGTTTGAAACCATGAGTTGTGTGAGCTCAGCTCCATCTTGCCAAGACTATCCATTACGTCGCATGTATTATTTTCATTGAAAGCAAAGGCAATCCAGTGCTGGCCTGGGTGCCAAGAAGGTGCAGTATTGGCAATTACGGATTTTGGCGTCTTGAACTGTTGTTGTGGTAACATGTCGGCTGGAAACACTCCGTAGAACTTATGAGAAATGCATACATCTCCCATACATTTTCTAAGAATTTCGTTGCTATACATCACACGATGTAATCTATTACAACTTGACGATCGGCAGCTATTTTTATTTCAGATTGGTAAACAAAGAGGAACACTAGTACAAGCGGTTGATCAATACCACCAACAATGAAGGTTAATTTTCCACTTAAGTTTCCGTATTTATGCTGAGTGACTTCGGAATACGGATCTATCTCCGGTGCTGCAATTGAAAAACCATATATAAAGTTACCCTCTTTATATTCTGACAATGATATTCCAATGCTAGTGTCGCCATACAGTTTCCCCATGGCTTCACTTAGACCAAGATATTCTGTGGTTACATCGAATTGGTTAGTATCCACAGTAGGCTGATATGGGTTAGTTGGTATAGGTGTGCCATTTACAAATAGTTGTATAGTATCAAGACCCTTATTTTTGAATTCGAAGCAATTTTTAGCATAGGATCCAACGAAGGCATCAGCATCCACTAACCCGGCGAGGCAGACTGTTGGCAACAAGCCAGTACTAAGATTATCCACATTGTATGAAGTTACTCCTGCCGGAACTGTGAACGTTTTTGTTGCAATTCTCGAAATTGGATAAACAGCAGGTTTTGTTCTTAAAGTTTCCTCAATAGCTAAGGCTATAGAAGGAGCTGGTTTGTAGTATTTCACACGAAGAAAGATATCTTTAATATTCAATTTCTCATTTTTGATGGTAGAACTACTCATTATTCGAAAAGCATCACTGCTGGGCACCAGATTAATTTCAATATTTATTCCAGGAATTAGAAGCCTTTGCTGAAATCCAATGTCAATGTTGAGAGGACTAAGAAAGTACATGTCCTTTGACTGTTCTGCCAATTTTTGCCGTTTAGCAAAGCCCTTGTTTCCTCCTGAAACATCTGAAAAGTCATCAGTATCCGCATAATATCCGTACAACTGTAGCCATGTACTTTTTGAGTCAGTTCCATAAGACAAATGAGTACTCAAATAAGATCTGTAGGCATATAAATTCGAGGAATTGGATATGACAGTACCATTTGCCTTGACTGTAATTTGTTTAAAGGCAGCATAAGGCAAAAGGTTTACAGGCGCCACCTTGGCTGCAGCGTCCAAATTCCCACCATCAGCTTTGGTGATCTTGCAAGCAATTCCTAGCAAAAACTGAGGATCAAGATACAGCCCGTCTGTACCATTAATATTAAAGATAATGTCAGACGTTGAAGTAAAGGTGTTTACAGGGCGTATTTCGGCAGTAATAGATCCCTGCATAGTAAAATCCACGGGGTGAGCATTGAACAGGTCTAGTTGTTGAGTAATTGTGATTGCATCCATTACAAAATAGATCCTGGGAAAAGCTTGGATGAATTGGGTCTAGAAGGCTTTTTTGAAGCAGAGCTTTGCTTTACGTTACGCTTGCCGGTACCACGTTTGGTAATAGACTGTTTGGTTTTGGTATGTCGACGTCTTTTTATAGTGGATCCAGCCCTTATGTTTTCAATAGAACGCTTATGCTTTCTTGCAATACGTGATTTTTTCCTACCAGACCCTTTCTGATTACTCGCAATGTCAGTCGCTATGTTTGATACCGTGCCAGCAATTTCTTGAATGGCAGCAGCTTTAGGCTTTTCTCCGCCATGTACTCTACCAGCAAAATTTGCTAATCCGCTGAGTGCGTAAGGGGCAATATATTTAATTATAGGAATTAAGAATTGAAAAGCTCTACTAAGTATTCCCAACCCATAACCCTTTTGGTAGGGAATCCCAGCGAACCGTGGCTGGATCACAATAACTGATTCACCACTGCCTTGTTGTTTATTGTAGTAAGCAATGTAGAGATCAAACAGCTTATTATGCAGATTTGCATCCATTTTACCGAGTCAGAAAATCTCGCAAAAATTGCAATGTACATATGACAGTACCACTGTTGTCAACAAAAGGACACAACCGCCCGTCGTGAAGCGCTAGGGTAAACTGAATATGATCTATTGTATTCGAACTTATATCCAAAAACAGCGGTTTCTCAAAAGCGTAGTAGCCAACCCTTCCAAACAAGGAGCTGTCCAGAGGAATCACGCGCAACAGATTCGCTGTTGTATCGCCTACTAGTGAATTTTCCACCACAGAGCAGTATATGTACAGTGACTGATAGCCTCCTAATAGATTTACAGGATTTTCGGCAACTCCTGAACTGGCGGTGTAGTCCACATTCGGAACAAATCCCATTATGGCTCCCAATCCCTTTGAAAATTTCAAAAAAACAAAGTCGCCAGAAAAGTCATAGGTAACTCTGTTAGCTGATTCGTCGTAATGGAATTTCAGTTTGTCCTTCAGTTCAATCGTTTTGTCAATTATTAATTTAAGTTTTGCAACAATGACCACAGCATTATCGTAGCAACCTTTAGGAAGTTGTAAAATAACTTTCTTGGACTCTTCTATCTGCACTGTTATTTCGTTGTTACCCTCTGAATCATCGACGTTGTTTAATACCAGAGGAAAGCTGATATCAACGAGTCCAACTTTGAAAGAAGGCGAGTTGTCTAGTTGAATTACCTTGCACAGCGGAATGTCAAAGTTGGCCATACTATTCACTGTTAAATTTGACTTAACATTTGAAGGGCAGAATACATGAAAGCCACCGGATTCTACCATTGTGAATTTTGAAAATGACTAGTGTAAGATTGCATGGCAATATATACCTA
>JASAND010025114.1:0-20765 GCA_030248195.1 Trissonchulus latispiculum
ACGACAAACATGAATTGTTACATAAAATTGACATTTTCAAGCATAAACTATAAACTAACAGGGCCTTTTCTGCCGAAACGAGGTACTTAAACTAGAGTTAATTTTAAGAGAAGAATCGTTTTAAATAATAAAAGAAATATGACAGTAGGGCATCACCGCCCTGCTGTACACTAAGGAAGTGTATGATATAAATAAACTGCTAAAATGGTAGTTTGCTATCATATCCAAGTTAGGAGTGGACAGTGTAATAAACACTTCTGCGGTAGTTGCTACTCAGCTGTAAAAAATAAACAAGCATGAACTGAACTTTTACGAAATTACTACAAGAAAATAGAATAAATCTTAAAAGCTTTGCCTAAATACTGATTCTACTGACCGATCGAGGTTCCCCAACACTTTTGCTATAGCATAGCATCCTCAGAACTAACACAAACAAAGATGAAATTTGATGGGGTTATCTGTGAACGCCAAATTCTTATTTGAAAGTTTTAATACTTCACTATGTACATTTTTAAAGCGTTAATTTTGCTCGATGCACGCTATATAGTACTTCAATATGCAAAAATCAAATTTAAGAAGTGGGTCAAGTGGGTCGACGAAATCTCAGTGGGTCGCAGGTCGTGGGTCGCGGGTCAGGGTCCGCGGGTGGCGGGTACCCGCAGGTCACAAAATTGCGACCCACTTCCAACTCTGGACTTTCAAGCATATTTATTTACGTGAAAAATTTTAAATGCATAATGAGAAGGAAGTTTGAATGGAGGAAAAAGGGATCTTTTGTGCTTTCCCCCAACTTTTGATTTTTTGACCAATAACTTTGAAATTTGGTATGGGTGCATAGGAGGCTGACGAATTCAAAGATTAAAAAATTTTAAAATTTTAAGAAATTTTAAATATTAAAAGTTTCAATTTGGTAAGCGGGGACTAAGGGGAACCAAAAATTTTTTAAAAACGGCTTGTTGAAAACTTGCATACAGGGGTTTCCTGGGGCGCTCAGCACGAATCTGAAATCCGTTTTTGGGTTCAGCTTTTCGTTACCTCAGTATAAGCTTACATGTTAAGCTTACAACTTTAGCTTATACTGAGCTAACGAAAAGCTGAATCGAAAAACGGATTTCAGATTTTTGCTCAGCGCCCCAGAAAACCCCTGTATGCAAGTTTTCAGCAAACAGTTTTTAAAAAAATTTTTGGTTCCCCTTGGTCCCCGCTTACCAAACTAAAATTTTTTAAAATTTTAAAATTTTGAATTTTTGAATTCGTCAGCCTCCTGTATTTTTTGTTTTTGTATTTGGCTCACCGATGGGTGCAACAGTAGACCCGACAGATGCTGCTCTCCGCAGACTACAGAAAGGCAGTCAACGGAGCGGAGAAACGAAGGCCAAGGACAGAAAACATGGCCCCCAAGCCAGACTGACGTGCGGTTATTGGCCAGGGTCAGCACAGCTGAAGTAGCCTCAGTCACCCTCAAGGCAGCTACCGTCGTTAAGCCGACAGTATCTGCCCCCGCCTATCAACAGTGACTAAGATGGCAGAAATCTATTTTTTTTTGTCGAGGTGCTCAGCATTTGTCAGGCACTCACTGAGGCCTATGGAATGCTGCCCTCCGCAATCCGTTCAAAAAAATGGACAAGAGACGGAGAGGCGAAGATCAAGGATAGAAAACTTGACCCCCAAGCAGTTCTGACGTACGGTTATTTCAGTCGCCCCCAGGGCAACCTCTGTTGTGCCTGCCAACAGAGGTCGCCCCCCGCAGATCAACAGCGACTAGGATGGCGGAAGTCTATTATACCCCTCGGAGGGCAAAAGGGGAAAAAAGATAGGCTGCAGAAAGGAGTCGGAGGGTAGGCCGAGTACTCAGACAGGAAAGTTGAAAAATCAGATAAGGATTATCTAAAAGCAATCGTGTAATTATTAACTAGAATTTATCTCTGATTGATATGCAGAAACAAACACAGAGGGACCTTTTTCACCCTCCATGTCTGCTACTACACACATCAGAGCGTTCCTATAAAACTAGGTTTTTTAAGGTTTTTGTAAATTCTTATTTGTAAGTAAATATAAGTTTATGTAAGGTAGTGTTGTTCACCGGCCCAATTTTTCGTGGGCCGGCCGAGCTCGCGATGCCGGCCGGCCGGCCTGTACCGGTCGGCCGGTGGCCGCCGGCCCAGAACCGGCCGGCCGGCCGGCGGCCGCCGGCCCAACAACGGCCGGCCGGCCGGCCGGGGCCCCGGCCTTCCCCGGCCCCCCGCCCGGCCGGTGCCACTTTTCGCAGACTATCCAAAATACAAATAAAAATTAAGATTTTTGATAGTTTTCAAGGCAGATTTTAGCAAATTTAAGGCGATAAGCTGCAGAAATTGTCACCGACCGGTCGGCTGCCTCACATTTGACCGGCCGGATTGTCACCGGCCGGCCGGCCGGCCTGTGTCTGACCGGCCGGCCTGTCACCGGCCGGCCGGCCGGCCTGTTCTCGGCCGGCCGGCCCACTTTGGACCTGGGCCGGCCGGCGGCCGGCCGCCGGCCAGCCGGTCTAGACAAGGCCGGTGCACAACACTAATGTAAGGTAAGTAAATGGAAGTAATGTAAATCTTTGTAAATTCTTATTTGTAATGTTTTTGTTTCAATAGAAAGTTCCTAAGGCTTTGCTAACGCGCAAATTCCTGAAGTCTGTTAAAGCACAACGTTCCTTTAACTTAGCTGTTTCCAGACAAACTCCATGCATGCGACCAGTACAAAGATGCACAGTTCCTCCTGTTAATCCATTATCCCGCAACCTCTTTGTACATGCATTAGCTATAATCTTCTATTCAACCCTTTCTGAGAGAGGAAGGTTACCATTGCATCGCATGTATGGCTGTCCAATGTCCACACCAGTGATGCAGAAAACTGCCAGGGCGTATGCCCAAGCCAAACTAGAAAACCAAATATACTACGGGTAGCTCTGCCTTAATAAACCGGACATTTTATGCTTGGTATACATTTAATTTGACAATTTCATACCTGTAATTTAAAATTTGCTTTTTTGATTCTATAGATTATGTATATGTTAATGCAATTCTAATTCCAAGTTACGTTTTTGCCACATCTTTCTCTAACTTCAAACTAAAAGGGCCTGTATTTGTATTACTCACGAATCTACTTAAAATAAATGTCAAATATACACTTAAATCGAAACTTAACCAAATTAGCAGCCACTCTCCAGAGCGTAGCCCAGAAATCTATTAATAGCTTGCTCGCAAAGCTTAATTAAAAAGTTGGCTGCAGAAAAGGGGGCGAGCTCTCAAATAGGAAAGTCGGAAAATCTGCCTTTCAAGTAGTAGCATAATAATTGACATAATCTTGACGTAATTTTGGATTATTAAATATTCGAGTCCCACATCTAAAAAGTTTCTGATTTCTAAATGAAAACAGCTTTCATATTGGGTTCTGTTTCTGCTAAACATCTTACTGGGCGCCCGGTAACCCCCGGCGCCGAGGGGTCCTACAGGATGGTTCGTCACCACCGGAAATTCCATTTTGCATTCCAATTAGTTATTCCAATTGCTGATTATGGAAACCAAGGTGGAACAATAAAGCTAACCTATAAGTAAAGGCACCCATAGTAATAACAAACTATGTGGTCGGTCTATCACTTCTTGTCACTACCAGTTGTACTGTTTCTCCGAAGGAGCTCTGTGAAAGAATGAAGTCATTGCATTACAAAAAAACATTCTACAAATTCATAACAATCCTTTTGTAGTTGTCCTACTGAGAGAGTGAAGATATAAAAGCTCATATATCTGCTTGTAAAACATAATAAGGTCAATTCGAAGACCGCACCCCCTGCACGCTCCACTGAGCACGATTCAGCTCTAACAATATGGACGCAGTCAGAGGAGCGCACAGGAACTGCGTTCCCCATACCAATGATGCTACAATTAATGTTCTAAATTTAAAATTATGCAACAAAACTTATCTTTTTGAGCTGCTTGCTTCTCCAAAGTTGAGGATGCAATCCAGCCTCCTGTATGCATCCATACCAAATTTCAAAGTTATTGGTCAAATAATTAAAAAGGTAGGGTTGGGGGAAAGCGCAAAATAAACACAGAAACATAGCACACAATTTGCCGAATCATTCCATTCCTCCAAAGGGCAGCCGGGACTGTATTTTGTTAGCAACTATTGAACTTAATACTCCAAATTGTGCGAGTGTTGAGGACAAAAATAGCACGTGATCAAGGCGCCATTGTGCAACCAGTGTCTGCTCTTTGGAACAGATGCCAACAATCGCCACTTGTGCTAAATGGCCGCGCAGTGGGCATAAAAGGGTTAAGGTTGTGTTGCGACGCGGTGATTTTTTTATTCATTTAACAACTGATACAAGCACTTGGGGTCATATCAAGTTGGTCAAGCAAAGAGGTCAAATTCAACAGAATATTAATGAAAACCATAGCAATAGCATAGCATAGCATGAAAACCAGCAATAGTGCCAGTTTCCATCCTACCAAAAGTTACGCCATTAGTGCATTGGATAGTTTTTGGGAGATCCATATTCAAAACAAAATCATTGCAGTTTCGCCAAAATGGTTTTTCGGCCGAATCTCTAGTTAAAGCATCGAACTCCAGCTAATAGGCATTGCAATGATACTGTATCGATCGGGTGTAAATAATACAATGTTTGTAAGATTTGGCAGTAATAATTTATTTTACTACTTTTTATCTACCCGCAAAAAATACCCACAAGAGTAAGCGGGTGACCCTAATTTCCAATACCCGTGGGTACTCGAGGCCCGCTTGGCGCTTACCACTGGAATAATCTCAAAATGCCACAAAATGGGCCATATGGCTATTCTTGTTTTATTGTTTTAAAACTGGCTTGAACTTCCAGGTGTTCTGGAAACGCCGAGAACATGAAATCAATTCCACATGAACCCTAGTTTGACAAACTGTAACTCCAACACTGTTTAATTATAAAAAACATGAGTCATGCAACATCATACAACATTACATAAAACAATAACAACAGGTACAAACTAATTAACATTAGGCAGGTTTTAAGCATTTTCGTATCTGCTCAAAAGCCCTGATATACTGCCACAAATTGTGTATACTAATCAGCATGGGCGCCAGCAGTTCCTGTGTGTTACACAAATGATAGAGATAGGCTTTGCTGTAGGTTCGACAGGAATAACAGCTGCAGGTCGGCGTGAGTGGACTGTGGTCATTTTCCGACTCTTTCGACCGGACATCCGTCAGTGACCAATCCGAGTCGTCTTTCGGAAACTTCGGACCAATCAGAAGCAGCCGGTCACTGCGAGTCAACTGGTTGACATAGCTACTGTCGAATAAGTCCAGGCCCTGCCGGACCAAAGCCCAGATTTGGGCAGGGTTCAGGGACCCCGGGAAAAGTCTCAGTCGGTCCGGAGGCAGAGGTTGAAGGGCCGACTGAAGAGAGTCAGTGAGATCGGGTCTCAGCCAGCCCCCGGTGTCGCCTAAGGGGTCATCTCCAAAGCTGTGAAATCCTTCCAGAACAAATCCAGAGATGCTGGATAATCCCGGATTTTCCGACGACGAACCGTGCTGCTGTTCAAATTGCTGTAGTTGCTGCACAACATCAGCAGAGCAGCTGGTGCGATGCGATTTGCTCAGACCGCCGCTTAGAGTGAGAAAAAGACTGGGCTGGTTGGACGGAAGTTTTGCCAACTTTTTGGGTGGTCCTTCAACTTCACCGGACGCAGCAGAATTGTTCGATTGGGTGGCCTAAAACAAAAAACCAGTACTAGTTATACTTTGCTCTAAGCTTTAGAAATTTTAAGCTGTGTGGGAAGGGTGATGGGGAACACCCTTACTCTCACTTCCACCACAGACAACTACTTGAAACATAACCGGGATCTTTTCAGGAAAGCCCCCCAGGCCCAGATTCCGCAAAACTTTACCAAATGAGCTTAACTTTGGTTGGTATGGGTATGTTTTCGGCCACGCTGAGTTTAAATATCGCAATATTTTTCTATTTCGAGAAATTCGATATTTTTTCAATTCGTAAGGATTGAAGTACCAAAAAATTTTTGCCTCCAATTTTGCTAAAAGGTTGCATGGGTTTTTGGATCGCATGACACTAATCTGAAGCTTTTCAGCTTTTCGATAGCTTATTATATATGTAAGCTAAAGTTGTAAGCCTATACTAAGCTAACGAAAAGCTGAAATGAAAAACGGACCTCAGATTCGTGTTCTGCGACACCGAAAACCCCCATATACAACTTTTCAACAAAATCGAAGATTAAAAACTTTTTGGGTTCCCATTGATCTCCTCCTTGCGAACAGAAAACAATCGAATTTCGCGAAATTTTGCGATATTTGAACTCAGTGTGGTCAAAAACATACCCACACCAAATTTCAGCGCGTTTGGTCAAGTTTTGCGGACTCTGGGCCTGGGGTGGGTTATCCTGAAAAGATCCCATAAACTTCGAGTAATAATAAGAGAAAAGTTAAATTTGTAAAGCAGTGGTAAACAGGCACCAGTTGGGATGTGGAAAATGGGGATAAGGGGTCAAGGAGGAAATGTGGGGGAGATCCCATTTAAAATATACCAAGACACCAAAACCACTACTATATACAACACACATATTTAGAAATTAAAAAAAAGCATTTTGCGCAATAAATGAGCGAAGAAAAACAAGCATTAATGTACGCACATTTCCTGGTGAATCCTCCTGCTGTGCAATCCAGCCCAAAGTTTCCTGCAGAAAACGGCCAGTCCTATAGACAGCCTTGTCCAGTCGCTTAGGCTTGGCCGTTTCTGGCGTATCCGAATCGCCTAGCGACTGGACCACATCCAGACCGGGGGCAGCAGCAGTCAACAGCTGTTGATAAAGGTTTAAATCTAGGGCAACCCGACCACCACGAGCCCAGACCGCACGACTGGTGTTGTTGCTGAACCCTGAAAGCAGTGCAAAACCAGAGAAGAGATTATAGCGATACAAACTGAAACTACATAGAGGCAAGAATACATAATACATAAGAGGATGACAGTAGTCATACTCTATGTATTATAAGCGTGACACATCCTCTGCACGCTAACGGCTGACCGCCCCCCGCAAATTGGACCCGTGACCCCTGGCTTATTTTTACGGGGGGGGGTGGGGGGTGGGGGCCCCCCCACTTGGCAACCTCCCCCCCCATTCGAGGTTCCCCCCCCATAAAAGCCCCCCATAAATTTTTACCTCCCCCCCATAAGCCAAAAAATTGCCAGATTTCACCATTTTTACCCTAAATTTTCGAAAATTTTTCCGGCTTCGCCGGAATTTTAACGAAATTTTAGCTATTTTAGCGTAAAAACACCAAAAATTTAGTCATTTTTTAGCGATTTTTGGCAATTTTTACACAAAAAAACGTAAAAATTTGCAAAATTTTTTCCACAAATATGCCCCCCCACTGTGGGTGAGCCCCCCCCCACCGAGGGGGGGGGGGGAACTTTGAGCCCCCCCCATATCGCCCCCCCCCCATAAATTTTGGCCTAAAAATAAGCCAGGACCCCCTACCCAGTCGAAACGGGGGTATATACGCTCACTCGCTATATGCTTGTGTGTTAGCTCGAAAACAAGCAGTACGTGTGCGAGTTTTGTGTCTGTTACGAGCTTTAGAACACATGTATAGCGCACAAATTTCTTTAAGTGAAGGGTCCAATTTGCGGGGAGACTACTATCAGGCAAATGTTCTCAAAACTCCCTTATCCCTTTCTGGATGGCAATCTACAATTTAGTATAAACAATGGATATACGATTGTGGGGTCTTATCTCACTTACCGACTCACCACTCAAACTCCCTAAAACTTGACTAAATGAGCTAAAATTCGGTATGGGTATGTTTTCGACTATGCTGAGTTCAAATATCGCAAAATTTTTCGATTTCGCCAAATTCGATTTTTTTCGATTTCGAGGTGGGGAAGCCAAAACGAAAACATTTTTGTCTTCGATTCTGCTGAAAAAATGTATATATATAGGGTTGTCGGTGTCGCAGAACACGAATCTGAAGTCCGTTTTTCGATTCAGCTTTTCGTTAGCTCAGTACAAGCTTACATCTTAAGCTTAAATCTTAGAAATCGAAAAAATCGAATTTTGCAACATTGGAACTCAGCGTAGTCGAAAACATACCCATACCAAATTTTAGCTTATTTGGTCAAGTTTTAAGGGTATTGAGTGTTGAGAGATAAGACCACGATTCTGGATTTATTTTAGGCAAAAATAAGTGGGGGGCCCACTGGTGGGGGGAGGTCGAAAAGTGGGTGGGAATAAAATGGATTAAAAATGCTAAAAATGCCGTATAAATAGCATGTTTTCCACCTATACTGCTATAGTTAAGCTAAAAAGTACTCACAAGATTAAGTTTCAGTACCAAAATAGACGATTTTTTACCAAACATTTCCTGCGAAGCCGGAAAATTTTTGAAAATTTTGACCAAAAATCCTAAAAATTTGGCGATTTTTAGGCCCTTCGGGGGAGTGGGGGGAGCCCAAAAAAGTGTGGGTGGGGCCGAGTGGGGGGAGGTGCTCGAGTGGTGAGGGAACCCGAAAAGTGTGAATCCCGTAGAAGATTACCCCCAACAAATGCTATGATCCAAACATTTATCTGTAAACGCCAGGGAATTGTATCACCTAACTGTAATTTCTACATCACAAAGCAATAAAATATTTGTTTTTGAACTATTAATCAAGAATAAACAGTATATACGTAAAAATTCACTAACTCGATGTTAAATTACGTATATTGTACCAGTCTTTTGCGGTTTAGTAGAATCCTGCAAGGCCAGATAGGTGAGGGCATTCTCCGGCAATCCGAACCAGGATTTCAGACCTCTGCCTTGGGCCTGGATCCTATCCCAGAACTGTATGAAACTGGAAACCGGAAAATACCAGATGGGATGGCGCAGTTCCTGAGGCAGTAGGCCGGTGGAATGGTCCTAAAATAAATAAATAAACAAATATATGCAAGACAAAGCAAATCAAACTGGACTAGGAACACGAAAAAACAGTTCAAAGTTAAAGCTTGGTTCAATTGCGCCTGGGTGGCTCAATCGGCATTGTCCTAGATCATCAAATGTTGGAGGTTCGATCCCCACCTCAAGCCAGAATTTGTCGGATCGGAGGGCTGTACTGCCACATCTTAGGAGTCTTGTCTCGATTACCCCCCCCCCCCACCACTCAAAATCCTTAAAACTTGACCAAATGAGCTAAAATTTGGTGTGGGTTTGTTTTCGACCACGCTGAGTTCAAATATCGCGAAATTTTTCGATTTCGCGAAATTCGATTTTTTTCGATTTCTAAGGGGGGACCAAGGGAAACCGAATTATTTTTTGTCTTTGATTTTGCTGAAAAGATGTATATAGGGGTATTGGGGGTCGTAGAACACGAATCTGAAGTCCGTTTTTCGATTCAGCTTTTCGTTAGCTCAGTATAAGCTTACATCTTAAGCTTACATCTTTAGCTTATGCTGAGCTAACGAAAAGGTGAATCGAAAAACGGACTTCGGATTCGTGTTCTACGACCCCGAAAACCCCTATTTACACCATTTCTTCAAAATCGAAGACAAAAAATTTTCGGTTTCCCTTGGTCCCCCCTTAGAAATCGAAACAAATCGAATTCCGCGAAATCGAAAAATTTCACGATATTTGAACTCAGCGTGGTCGAAAACATACCCATACCAAATTTTAGCTCATTTGGTGTAGTTTTAAGGATTTTGAGTGGTGGGGAGGAATCGAGATAAGACCCCATCTTAGTAGTTTCGTTAGTTCTGTCCCTTATCCCATATTGACTAACAAATTTACAGTAGTTAGTCTATTAGGCAATCTTGAAGGAATCGTCACCATCCAAAAAGGTTACAGTATTTACAAAAAGGTTACTGTATTTACAAAAAGGTTACTGTATTTACTGTAGCGGCAGGAGATAGTCCGTCAACTTTGAATGCCTCAGGGATGAGGTGGTCCAGGTGACCCGCGGCGGAAGTGTGGAGCATGACCAGGGGCGTTTCAAGAGTGACCTCCGTGGAACCCCAACGACTGAGTCGACCGCGACGAGCCAGACCGTAGAGTGGCACACTCTCCAGCACCATGGACGATTTCATGACCAGGAAAGGTGTAACTACGTAATAAATCTAAAACTGAGCTTACAATAAAACCCTAAATTCTACTGCTCCGAAAGACCAATACTAACTAAAAATTTTCTTATTCACTACTTTGTACGTGTGTAACTTGTTGTGCGAATAAATTTACTTACTTATATACTTACTTACAAAAACTAAAGCTAATGGTTTAAAAGATATGGAGGGGATAGGAGGGGTATCGGAATTAGCTTGTTTGTGCCGGTCATCACAGGTTCGTAACAGATACTAGGCGTACTCTTATTTATGACGCACTTTGGACCCATAAATCTATAACTATAAATTTGCCGAGTAAAATCATTGATCTGATCCGAGATCCGATACGCATCACTATTTTTAACAATAATTTTAGATATCCAATTAAATATCAGAATCGATTAACCAGAAATTCAAAGCAACTGAAATGTGACTGAGAGCTGACTAAAAAGTAAGCTTTCCAGAGTAAGCTTCAAACATATATTTTGAATGTGAAAAACACTCCACAAAGCACCCCATTTTTTGCTGAGTGGACGGAAACTCCAACCTGGTTGACCAAGTGGCTCAAACTTAAAAATCGAATCAGATGTTTGAACTTGGAGTTTGATTCATAGAGAAAAAACGCTTTTTTCCAAACAGATGATAAATGAAGATGCGGAAAATTAGTTGTCAAAATACAAATGTATTCAAACAAAAGTATATATTAACAACGTTGAACGGATGGCCGGTCGGCTGGAAGGATCAAGTAAACAATTCCTCCCCCCCCCACCAATTCCCAAGTAAACTATCTCCCCCAACGCTTTATCTCACTCAAAACTTGACCCAATTGGTTAAAACCTTGTGTGGGTGGATTCCAACACATGCCGGATTAATAGTTAACAAAATTTTAAAAATTTTAAATTGTTATGTTTTTTAAGGGGGGGAACAAGGGGAACCGAAAAATTTTTGTCTCAGATTTTGCTAAAAAGTTGTGTATAGGTTTTTGTGTCGTAGAACACGAATCTGAAGTCCGTTTTTCCATTCAGCTTTTCGCTAGTTCAGTATAGGCTTACATCTTCAGCTTACTACTTTAGCCTACACTGAACTAACGCAAAGCTGAATCGAAAAACGGACTTCAGATTCGTGTTCTGCGACCCTGGAAACCCCTATATACAACTTTGCGGCAAAATTGGAGACAACAAATTTTTTGGTTCCCCTTGATCCACCCTTAAAAACTTAAAAACAAAAATTTTTTAATTTTTCAATTTTCATTACCAATCAAGCAAATATATGTTGGAATGCACCCACCCAAAATTTGAGCTAAATTGGTCAAGTTTTGAGAAAGTTAGCATCAAGTAAACTATCTCCCCGTCCCCCCCATCGAGGGGGGGGGGGGAGATTGCTTACTTGATCCGGCTGGACTTTCATACTAGGTATATTGCAGCTTTCTAGCTATCAGAATTTTTTCAGCAATTCAATTTTACATTATTCACGCAGTTCTATATGCAGATTTCTTCTTCTGGTGCCCAATTAAGTCTTCCGCCCATCTTAGACTTCGTCAGCGGCCCGTTTCTGGCCGCCTGGCTGCTTTCAGACTATCAGCTTGCCGGTAGCGGCGATCGACCGTCTTCGTCACATTTAATCAGTAAATGGGAGCATCAGCCTACATTGAAGAAAAAGAAATTACTAAATCAAAAAGCTCCGCTTAAATCTTTACTACAAAATTTTACAGCGCAACATCATACTAATATAAATACAGTACAGCAAAAATACGCAAATATAGATGAAAAATTAAATTTCATAACAGTTCAAAACAAATACTGTCATACAAAAAATATACATGCCGAAACACCTACAAAACAGGAATTTAAAATCTTCAGTCTTCTTAGCAAAAAAGAATCCAAGTGAGCTGAGATTTGATCCACCAGCCATCCGGTTCCTACTCCTGATCCTGATCCAAGCCATGCCGGTTCTCCCGTTTCGGAACGCCCTCGCCCTGTGTCTCCACATAGTCATAGGTCCAACGTCGATAGCAGCGACACTCCACGCCACACTTCTGTGAGCCGCACTTGGCGCAGGGAAGGTGACAGCCGGGACACTCTTCCTCCAGACAGTCGCACAGATCGGTTCCATCGATGCGCCCATTCTCATCGTAGAGGGTGGTCACAACGGCGCCATAGTCTACCTAAAAGCAGAGCAGCTCAGGATCTTTCAAGAAATGTTAACACCATCTAAGGTCATATTACGTTAGTCACAAAGCTCAAATAAAACGTGTCACAAAAAGTAAAGGAATACGACCCCCAGTCTACTCTACTCTATTTTACCTACTGTTTCAAGGATTGGAATCAGTGTACGGAATGAATATATAAATGTTTAATCTTGACTGGTCGAAGTTTAGAATGCTGAAACGCTAAACTACAGCATCAGCCAAGTTTCTGGTTCAATTTCAGTAGCCTAGCAGACATGCTAGTTTTCTACAGTATTTTTTGATTTGGACATAAATAAAATACCAAAAAACTACAGAGAAAACATGGAACTTGGTAACATAGAACCTAAGGTCAAAATTTCACATGCATAACCATGAAAACTAGTATTCTAATTAGAACCAACTGACAACAATCAAAGAAAAGTGTAAACTGTATAAACACTTACAGCAGTTTCCTTGTAGTTTTTGACTTTCACATTTCGCCGGGTCCGACGAAAGGGTCCAGTCTGCGTTTCAGGGGCCAGGGCTCGCCCGGGGTTCTGAAAAGCTAATTTGCATAATTCCCGCTGCAGCCGAATGGCCGCATTGATCTCTCGTTCGTCCATCTGAGCACTGTCACTTTCATCCGCCGTAGAATCCCCACCCCCAGCAGCCTCAGGGCCCTGAGGGTGGGGGACGTTGTTGGGATCCTCTTCGGTGGATCGGCGAAATCCACCACCCTCGGAGGGATCAACGGCCGAGTTCTGACTGGAACTGGAAGAGCTCATGACGGAAAACGTTTAGGCTAAATGCGGTCGGTCAACCTCAAAAACAAAAAACATGTGATACAAAAGATTTGTTAGAGGGCATAACTAGTTTGACCCAGAGCCCAGCCGTCATGTTCTAAGGGGCCGATTCGGCCCACCATTACCCTTTAACTGTGTGCTGTTTCGAATGCTCCAACTACCCGGGGAGTACGGTGATTTAGAAAGAGAACGAGGGACTTTCCACACACTAGAAAGGGAGTTTACCAAGAGAGAGAGAAAGAAATTAGCATTTTAGGACTTCCAAATCGCTATTTTTATAATGAAGGGACCCTAGATTAGAGTTGTGCTCGGGCCATGAATCGGGCTTTCGGGCCCGGATTTTGAAAGAGCAGGCCCGGCCCGGGAACGGGTCCACCTTGTCGTTTAGGCCCGGCCCGAGCCTTGAGTCGGACCTCCGGACCTACCGGGCCTTGAACGGGCCTCCGGGCCCGGGCCTGACACCGGGCCTCCGGAATCGGGCCTCCAGGCCTCCAGTGCCTTTTATCGGGCCTCCGGGCCCGGGCTGGGCCCGGCCCGGGAAATTTCTTAACGGCACAACTCTACCCTAGATTAACAAGGGTGCGTCCAAGATCTCCCCAAGCCCGACAAGGTATTACAAGCCCAACAACAATCGGGGGCAAGGGGTAGGCAAGGGATAAGCAAAAACGGACAGAAAAATAAGTTATCGAACCAAAAGTCAGAACAATTTCAGGCTCCCCGGAATTTTTTACATTTTATTTTTCCAAGAAAATAGATAAGTCTTGAAATTTCTCTAAAAATTGATAATTTTCTTGCAAACTAAGAATTGCGAATTTAGGTTACGATTTACGTTAACTTACCACCTATGCTTATGGTACAAAAGCCCCCTCAAAATTTTAAATCCAACTAAAATATTAGCTTTTTGAAATGTGTAATTACGAAAATAAAGTTACAAAAACGACAGAGGCGGTCAGGGATTGGCAAACTTTAACGAGGAGTACAAAAAATTGGGTCCATGGTTGTAGCTCTTTTGAATGCAAAAAACTTACTACAAAAGCTGAAACCCTACTCCACTAGAAGAATCAACAGTGTGGTTACATTAAAGTCCAACATTCAAACGCCTACAAAAATACTGCGTGCAGTACTGTAGTAGGCAATGTTGGTATGCACGTATGACACGAAAAAGATCACATTTCTTTCCGCACAGAAACGGCTAAAACATCTCTCAATTGTTTGACTGAAAGCTTGACTGAAAGCTTCCAATAATAATTTCCGTCACTCTTACTGCATTTATGTTGCTGCAGCGGCACCTACGCTTATTTTACTGAAACCCTAGCCCGGCTATAAGGTGTACGAAGAACTGGGCATAAAAAGTTACAACCTCTGAAGCTGAGTATTTTTTATGAGGTTTCATCCATCACGACTCATGATGATTCAAAAATGATGACCTAGACTACTTCCTTCCCTTTGATTTTCACAAAGTCTACGCTACAGAAGAACAAAACACACAAAAATCGTAGCTGTTTATTCAAAATATTTCTGCAACTAACCAGCACAAACTTTCATACAATAGAAAGTCAACATATAAATATATAATGGTGATGAACTAATATCGACGTCTTTCTACAAAGGAATTAATAATCACACATAAAACAGCTTCAAAATTATTTTACAATCTTATAGTGTGTCCACATTTATTTCACGAACACGGCCAAAAAGGAAGGCAAAATTTAGAACCAACTCAAGCCTCGAGCCACGGACTTTGAGATTTAACACGTTCCCTGCCATGTCACTCATATAGAGTGACAGTTTCATATTTGCTACGGGCCATGGCACTCATATTGAGTGACACTCAGTTGTTAAATAATGCAATTTCTCTACATTGGCCGGGACGTTACACAAATAACTACTACGTGTTGGCACACATCTTAAGCTCGCGATTTTTTTGGTAAAATGGTTGACAAGTCTGGCACTCAATATGAGTGACGTGGCCGGCAGCGTTAAGGTAGTGGCCGGGGGATAACACTAAGGGCCTTTTCAAGAAAGGGTAGAGTAGAGTAGAGTTAAAAGTTACAGTTTTAACTCGCTTTAACTCCACTCAAGCTGGAGTTTTTCTCTTTTAACTCTTTCATGAAAAGGATCGAGTTAGTTTTAACTCTACTCTACCCTTTCCTGAAAAGGCCCTAAGAGCAACTCAATGGTGGCAGGGAAAGTGTTAACAGAACAGAATTCACTATTTACAAATAACACACAGTTCTAACCAGGCACGTACTAAACAGCACAGAGAAATACTGTACTACACAAACTGTGGAGGATGCTGGAAAATAGAAATCTCAGTTCAACCAAGATTCGAACCATCCATCGCTAGACTGCAGAGGGGATGCTACGGCCGACTTCAGCTAACTTCAACAAAGATAGGGACGGGAGAAAAGCCAGTATTAAAGTTGTCAATAGAACCGCAATAATCCATCGTTTCAAGTAAAAGTCCAGTCCTCACAGCCTGGTAGGAAAATCTATCTGTCTACTTCTCCAAACACAATATCCAAAGTTCCTGAAAAAATGGCACAGAAAAACTTCAGACCAATAATTAAAACTATCCATAACTATTAACGCTAAAAAGTTTGGTTGAACCAATAACCATAATTTCTTGGAAACGAACCTTACCTATGTACCATTCACCAAAGCGTCAACCAGATCTTTCAGCATTTTACCACTATCAGCCCCCAATCATAGGAAAACGCTTTGACAAAAATTCAACAATCCTAATTTCAATGAGAAGTATCTCCTCAAGTCCTCAAATGTAAAAATCCAACCTATCGGGAAAAGACACCGACGATCTCCGCCCCCCCCCCCTTTTTCACACATCCAGACTCTGTCGTTACTCATTAGTGATAATCAATATTTATACTATTAACATACATACCGATAATGGCCACAATATCAGCCAAGAAATGCAGAGGAGCAATGTGCTGGAGACATGCCTGAAACAATTAAAACCACAAATTTAACAATCAAGGACACAACTCAACCAAAACCCAAGCAAGAAAGGGAAGTACTAAATAGCATATCAGTTGTTACAAGCGTCCAAAACTACAAAAAACGTAAAATCAGCAAATACAAACAAAGTATTAAAGTAGTGACAGTAGTAGTAGTAGTAGTAGTAGTAGTAGTACAGTAACAATAATACGACCATCATAAAAAAACAGAGACTAGGACATCTGGCAGGCTGGATAAAAGGTAACGGTACCCACCAAGTGAGGGAATCCAGGTGCACGGATGTAGCACCGGTAGGGTTTGCTGGTACCATCTGCCAACAGATATACACCAAATTCGCCCTGAAAAACACAATCTCAAAGCATTATCTCATTATCAGCCAAGAGAGAGTAGTACACGGAACAAATAGGTAGGCCAAGAAAAAGCGGAGCCTAGCTATCGCTCTTTCCACTTTCTAAATTTTTGTATAATTCTTGAGGCTGTGCTTTTTATTCGTCAAAACTTTTTGCGAACTTTCACGCAGTCCTACAAACTTTCTGCGGAATATCGCAAAACAATTGCGAAATTATTATTTTTTGGTTTTTTCAAAAATAACTAATGAGTTTTACTAACGAAGTTAACCACATTTTAACATTTGACGCATAGTATTAACCAAATTACAACTATTTTCTGAAAGTCGAAGTATGCGTTCGTATTTTGTGTTTGAAAAGTAATAAATTTATATAAAAGGTGATGGCAAAAGCGAAGTTTTTCAAAAATTCAAGCTTGAAAATCTATTTTCACCGAGCGAATTGGAGTCTTGGAGTGTTTGCAATTTCTTGTTGTCTAAACTGGTTAAAGGCCAAAATTTTTACGCAGAGCTCCGAAAAAAAGTGGCGGAATTTTCAGAAACAATGCGAAATTTCGCAATTTTTGCAAATAAAAAACAAAGTCTTGAGGTGTATTATTCTATAAGTGTTACGTAATTTAATAACGACATCAATTATTATTATTCCACAGCATATACTGTCTGCGCACATTCAATTTTGCGCAAAAGCTCCAGACTGACAATAACACCATACGCAGGCAGACAGTCTAAACAGGCTGACTCTAATATCTAATAAATAATTTCAACATAAAAATATTGATCCATTTCAGAGAAAAAACAATCTTAACAAAAATATGCCCATCCCCCTTTAATCTGCCCACCCCAAAAACATGTTCTACCTTAGGCGCCTCAATGGCCGTATAGGTGGCGCCTGGAGGCACCTGAAAGCCTTCACTGAATAGTTTAAAGTGATGAATCAGGGCTTCCATGCTTTCCTTCATCTCAATGCGCGAGGGCGGACAGATTTTCCGATCGTCCACCTTAATCTCACCCTCGGGCATTTTGTTGAGACACTGATGGATGATGTTAAGACTCTGTCGCATCTCCTCCACACGACACAGATAGCTGCAAATAAACAAAATCAATAAATAAAAAATAAAAATAAATATAAATAAATACAAAGTAGTGATAAAGCTAAATATAAAAGAATGAGCATCACAGTGACCACATTAAGAAAATCTGCTAGCAGGCGGATCCACGAAGGATACAAGCGTTAATCGTAAAAATAAAAAACGCCTGCCTGCAGTCACTAAGGCTCTGCCTATTCACAGTGGTTAGAGAAGAAAATGGAACGAGTCTTTTGTTCATAGAAATGGCTACAATCGCGAATATAAATGTCGAACAGGAAAAAGTGCCACTGCTCATGGGGCTTTAGTGGAGCCAAATTTCTATTGTATTTCTCAGAAGTTTTACTAGGCCGATGCGGTGACCGTAAAACACCCTGTGTGAAAACGTTAATCTGCAAACGAGCAAATTCAAGCTAACTCATTTACTTTATTGTACGATATCACCCCCGGAAAAGAGCACAAGTAATAAGTCTGGATTGAGGTCTGGAAGAAGCAAGCCCTTAGCTCAGATCAAAACTTTAAACAGCAGAATTTATACCGGTCATAGCAGTCTCCTTTGGTGCCAATAGGGACATCGAATTCCACCTGGTCATAGGCGTCATAGGGCTCCGTCTTTCGAATGTCCCACTTTATCCCGGAGCCTCGAACCATCACACCCCTAAAACAGAAATAAGAATGAAACAGTCAACAAACTTCTATCTAACTCAACAAACAACCCAGGTCACAGAGAGCAAAGATATTCTGAAAAGGCAATAATATGGGCCACTAAAAATAGAGGGTTCCTATGTATGCCTGCTTTAATAGTCATTTACTGAACACGTTCAGCAAAAGATTAAGGCACAGCTTAAAAAATAAGGTGTAACTGTCGTCTGAATCAAATCAAACCAATCTCCTACAAATCACCACACCCCACTTCCAATCGCAACTTACTCCAAGCTAACCACCTTAACACTTAGCATAAACTCATACAGAAAACCAAAGTTTAACCATACCAAAGACCAATGGTAATGCAGGAGGCAAGGTTACCAACACTTCTTTTAAGGCGATTCTGAACTCACCCCCCCCCTCTTCAGACTTAACCTCAGGACATTTTTTTACAGGGCGGGGTCCCCCCCTCAAACCACCACAAAGTAGCCCCTGCAGGAATTTTTGCTTCCCCTAAAAGACTTCCTAGGTACCCAATTACCCAAGTTTTACCAAACCTATATTTTCGTAAAAATCCAAACATTAGGTGAAGTTTTGCGTCTGTCCACGCAAAATATGCCTAAAATAATAATTTGTTGCTTTTCAGAAAAAATCCCAACGAGCAAGTCTTGCCCCCCCTCGAAAAAATATCTAAAAAACGACCCTAAACCTAGCAGGAGCAGGAACTCACGAAAATCCCCAATTCAGAGCCTCCTCTGCCGTCACAACGCCAATATCAACCAGTCGTTCCTTCCAGATCCGACTGTCGGTCAGAACGTCTTCCATCTCATCCAGCCGTTGGGGAAATCGGGTACACCAGTCGTAGATATCGTCCATCAGGCCTAGGGGCAGGTCCCAGGCCACACCCCCAGGCCGAACGTAGTTGGCATGCATACGGGCCCCGGAGGCTCGCTCGTAGAATTCGAACAGCTTTTCGCGCTCCTCAAACAGCCAAAAGAAGGGCGTCATGGCGCCACAGTCCAGGGCATGCGTGGTGATGCCCATGATGTGATTCTTGATGCGGGTAATCTCACCGAACATGGCTGCAAAATGCAGAGAGAGACACCGGTACGAAGACATGTGTACACAGAAGGAAAAAACGAAAAGTAGAAAAAAGCTGATGTTCCTCAGTGATATTTTAGGCACTGAAACTGAAACTATTTTGGGTCGCCGACTGAAACTGAAAATAGATTAAGATATTATGAAGGTTTTCTGAGCGGTTTGATTATGCTTTTTACAATATCTCAGTTTGTTTACCATGGTCGCTGTGATTATAGTAAAATAAATAAAAAGGGTAGAACAGTAGGTACAAATTATCATCGTACTACCATCCGCCAGACACTCTGCAAGCTTATACGAAAGCACTCACAAAACACAATTCTTAAAACACAAACTTATTGCCCAGATGACACTAGAATCCACCTAATATATGTAGTTTAAATGCTTACTTCGAATCCATTTGGCCCGAGGCGGTATATCAATACCGAGCAGCTTTTCAATGGCCAGGGCAAAACACTGTTCGTTGCACATCATGGAAACATAGTCTAATCGATCGAAATAGGGAAGGGCCTAAAAATCTAGTAGAAGAAAACGGTCCAGTTCCTGCCAGTAACCAACTGAATTAAGGTTTCAAGTTAATTTGTCAAATTAAAGAAAAGCTGAGGTTACAGCAAATAATAAGGTAGGAAATGCTAATGATTTCAACTAGGGGGGAAAATGCCCTCGACGGGCAACCAACTTGGTAGAATAGGGAAAGACTTGAATGTTAAATACACGGTGCATGGTTACAACTGAGATTCTGCTGAAGCGGAAAAATGCCGTTTCTCAGCGACTAAAATGACAGAAACCAGCTTTGTGCGCCGAATAGGGAATCTACTCGGCGACTAAAATGAAAGAAACCAGCTTTGTGCGCCGAATAGGGAATCTACTCGGCGACTAAAATGAAAGAAACCAGCTTTGTCGCCGAATAGGGAATTCCCTCCTTCCGCCCTATTCGCGCGAACTTATCGTCTTTCGGGAGGAAATATATAGGTAATTATTCTGTTAGGAACTGCAAACGTAAGCATTGCGCTCAATATGTCATTTCCCGTACCGGTTGCGTGGAGTTTTAGGGGTGGCGACAGATTAATTTCTTTTTGAGCTATCTGATCCGTAAATATTTTATGCATACAACCGCTAGCAGGACCAACAGAAACCAACAATAAGTATATATATATATGCAGTTTAAACAATTTGTGGTCAACAGTCTTTGTGCTAAAACATATACACTCAATCGCATTTCATTTTATATAATGTTTGACTGTATCAATTCTCGGCAAGATCAGCACAGAGCACACCTATATATAAAAAGGTAAAGGTAAAGGTAACCCCCGGAGAATTCTCCTACCCTTGTCAGGGTCTAGGGTGCCGGTGCTCATCCCAAGATACACATCTCTTGAGCCAGGAGTGTCACCTCGAATGATGACTACAACCGTGTTACTACAATATATATGCTCTCAATGTTTCTGATAGCACATCGAAGACACAGCGTATTTATGTCTGTGAAAACCTTGACTTACGTAAGTGCTTGATAAAACTGTTGATTTCTGAAGTAATTCTGCC
>JASAND010025115.1:0-18428 GCA_030248195.1 Trissonchulus latispiculum
TATATATATCATAGGGGTCGCGGTAGCGACCCCTATAATATGAGTCAAAACGCCCCAATGACAGCCTTCAGAGGCGCTGCGCAGAGGCTGCGCAGATTCCTGCGCAGATCCTGCGCAAATTTTGTGCGCAAAAGAAAGTCCGTGTCGAGTTTAGTATAATTGGAAAATTTCATCCCCGTAGCACTTACCGTTAAAAAGTTACACCCGCCGGCAGTTATGCCGGCGATGTTTTTTTTCCGGTGTCTCCGTTTTACCCTCGTATGTCACCATTTTGTAGCCTCTTTCACAGAATGTAGCGAAGGGATGACACCTATTGTGGTATATCATCAATATATATAGGTTACTGACTTTCGATATATGTGGTCGCCGCCGCGCCACAGTGCGCCGCAGCGCCACAGTGGCGCCACAAAGTCGGCTCAGAACGTCGAAATGGCCAAAAGTATGCCTGGGATTAGCTTCTTTCCAGCTCTTTGTGCAAATACAAACCAGACAAGTTATATATGGTTGATAAGGACATATATCCGGATTATGACGTTTGAAGTCGGATTTTTGATATGTTGCGCCACAGCGCCACAGTGGCCCGCCAAAGTTGGTGAATGTTGGGTCCGACTTTGAACTTAGTTTTTTCGCTTATTTTTCAAGATAGACTTTTCAAATCGTGCATATAAAGGTTTTTGGGGACGGAGAATCCATTCCCGCCATCAGTTTTGCTGCCCGATTCACCCAATTTGCTGGGCTGGTTCCACTTGACCGTCTCAGGGGTCAGGTCGGTAACCACTTCCGGGAGGTACATAGTAGGCTTTACTTGGCCTCTCAAAACTTTGTCTATAGGGGTTTTCTGGTGCGCCCAGCTCATTCCCGGTCTCCGTTTTGCCGTCCGACCCACCCATCTTGCTGGGCTGGTTCCAAATTGCCGTCTGGAGGGTCCGGTCAGTACCGACTTCCAGGAATACCATGTAGGACTGTACTTAGCCTCTCAAAACTTTGTCTATAGGGGTTTTCTGGTGCGCCCAGCTCATTCCTGGCATCTCTTTTGCCGTCGGACCCACCCATCTTGCTGTGCTGGTTCCACTTTGCCATCTGGAGGGTCATGTAGGTGGGAGGTCATGTGGTCAAAAATGAAAATTTTCAAAAGTGGTCAAATTTGGTATCAAATGAAAGCGCTAAGCGAGCTGAGCAACTTTTGTCATAGAACTGCATGCTCAAAGTGGCTGTAGAGTGCTGTGGTGGGGTGGGGTGGGGACTTAGGCGATTTTGGGTCAAAAATAAAATTTTTCAAAAGTGGTCAAATTTGGTACCAAATGAAAGCACTAAGCGAGCTGAGCAACTTTTGTCATAGAACTGCATGCTCAAAGTGGCTGTAGAGAGCTGTGGTGGGGTGGGGGGGGGTGGGGACTTAGGCGATTTTGGGTCGAAAATGAAAATTTTCAAAAGTGGTCAAATTTGGTACCAAATGAAAGCCCTAAGTGAGCTGTGCAACTTTTGTCATAGAATTGCATGCTCAAAGTGGCTGTAGAGTGCTGTGCTGTGGTGGGGGTGGGGACTTAGGCGATTTTGGGTCAAACATAAATTTTTTCAAAAGTGGTCAAATTTGGTACCAAATGAAAGCCCTACGTGAGCTGAGCAACTTTTGTCATAGAATTGCATGCTCAAAGCGGCTGTAGAATGCTGTGGTGTTGGGGTGGGGACTTAGGCGATTTTGGGTGCTATTTAATGCATACGTATATAATGAAGAATTTTATGAAGACATTAAAAAGTGGTCACAAAAAAAAAACTCTAAAAAAAGAAAGGATATCAAAGAAATGTAAAATGCATAAGCGAGCTGACAATTTTGTCATAAAATGCATGCGGTAGCGACCCCTATAATATGAGTCAAAACGCCCCAATGACAGCCTTCAGAGGCGCTGCGCAGAGGCTGCGCAGATTCCTGCGCAGATCCTGCGCAAATTTTGTGCGCAAAAGAAAGTCCGTGTCGAGTTTAGTATAATTGGAAAATTTCATCCCCGTAGCACTTACCGTTAAAAAGTTACACCCGCCGGCAGTTATGCCGGCGATGTTTTTTTTTTCCGGTGTCTCCGTTTTACCCTCGTATGTCACCATTTTGTAGCCTCTTTCACAGAATGTAGCGAAGGGATGACACCTATTGTGGTATATCATCAATATATATAGGTTACTGACTTTCGATATATGTGGTCGCCGCCGCGCCACAGTGCGCCGCAGCGCCACAGTGGCGCCACAAAGTCGGCTCAGAACGTCGAAATGGCCAAAAGTATGCCTGGGATTAGCTTCTTTCCAGCTCTTTGTGCAAATACAAACCAGACAAGTTATATATGGTTGATAAGGACATATATCCGGATTATGACGTTTGAAGTCGGATTTTTGATATGTTGCGCCACAGCGCCACAGTGGCCCGCCAAAGTTGGTGAATGTTGGGTCCGACTTTGAACTTAGTTTTTTCGCTTATTTTTCAAGATAGACTTTTCAAATCGTGCATATAAAGGTTTTTGGGGACGGAGAATCCATTCCCGCCATCAGTTTTGCTGCCCGATTCACCCAATTTGCTGGGCTGGTTCCACTTGACCGTCTCAGGGGTCAGGTCGGTAACCACTTCCGGGAGGTACATAGTAGGCTTTACTTGGCCTCTCAAAACTTTGTCTATAGGGGTTTTCTGGTGCGCCCAGCTCATTCCCGGTCTCCGTTTTGCCGTCCGACCCACCCATCTTGCTGGGCTGGTTCCAAATTGCCGTCTGGAGGGTCCGGTCAGTACCGACTTCCAGGAATACCATGTAGGACTGTACTTAGCCTCTCAAAACTTTGTCTATAGGGGTTTTCTGGTGCGCCCAGCTCATTCCTGGCATCTCTTTTGCCGTCGGACCCACCCATCTTGCTGTGCTGGTTCCACTTTGCCATCTGGAGGGTCATGTAGGTGGGAGGTCATGTGGTCAAAAATGAAAATTTTCAAAAGTGGTCAAATTTGGTATCAAATGAAAGCGCTAAGCGAGCTGAGCAACTTTTGTCATAGAACTGCATGCTCAAAGTGGCTGTAGAGTGCTGTGGTGGGGTGGGGGTGTGGACTTAAGCGATTTTGGGTCAAAAATTAAAATTTTCAAAAGTGGTCAAATTTGGTATCAAATGAAAGCGCTAACCGAGCTGAACAACTTTTGTCATAGAACTGTATGCTCAAAGTGACTGTAGAGTGCTGTGGTGGGGTGAGGCGGGGACTTGGCAATTTGGGGTCAAAAATGAAAATTTTCAAAAGTGGTCGAATTTGGTATCACATGAAAGCGCTAAGCGAGCTGAGCAACTTTTGTCATAGAACTGCATGCTCAAAGTGGCTGGAGAGTGCTGTGGTGGGGTGGGGTGTGGACTTAGGCGATTTTGGGTCAAAAATAAAATTTTTCAAAAGTGGTCAAATTTGGTACCAAATGAAAGCCCTAAGCGAGCTGAGCAACTTTTCTCATAAAAGTGCATGCTCAAAGTGGCTGTAGAGTGCTGTGCTGTGCTGTGCTATTTAATGCATACGTATATAATGCTTAATGATTCTTTAACGCTTTTATGTCAACGACATGTAAAAAGTGGATAAACAAGAAATAAAAATGCTCCTAAAGAGCAAAGAAAGGAATATGAGTCAACATGGAACATGTAAAATGCTAAATATTGTCGGTTGTAAATTAAGAATAAGACAAGCATGTAAAATGCTAATATGAGTCTGGTGAGGTTGGAAAGTGCAGAAGACAAGTTTGTACACGCACCAATATGAGTGCATGCCAAATAGACTCATATTGGCATTATTAGTATTCTGAAGGCAAGTGGTTCGTCTTGCTGACATTAAGTGAGTGATATATAACCGAAATTCGCAACCACTTGCCTTCAGAATACTAATAATGCCAATATGAGTCTATTTGGCATGCACTCATATTGGTGCGTGTACAAACTTGTCTTCTGCACTTTCCAACCTCACCAGACTCATATTAGCATTTTACATGCTTATCTTATTCTTAATTTACAACCGACAATATTTAGCATTTTACATGTTCCATGTTGACTCATATTCCTTTCTTTGCTCTTTAGGAGCATTTTTATTTTTTGTATATATATATATATATATATATATATATATATATATATATATATATATATATCTATATACTACGTACTCGAGTATTTTACAATGGTAACCTTTTTACCCCTCCCGGACCTTTAATTAGCTGGAACCAGGCAAACATGGTCTCCAGGGGGCCGCGCAGATGCCTTTGCACGCATATTATGTGTGGACCAGGTCACCAAAATCTGGCATGGTGTCATTTCACGCCAAACTTTTCAATTTCGTCAAAAATGGCCTAGATTTTTACTAAAATCGGTACTCACATTAGCATACCACCCTTGCGGAGCATTTTTCCCAATTGATTTGGTTTCATTAGTAAAGTTCCAGCCCCAAAAGCCGATTTTGATTATGCGCTTAAGCTCGCTATATTTCATTTTCCCACATAAACTTTCATTTGCTTACCTGGATGTTTTTCTTCCCGAATTGAAAACAATTTCTGAAATATTTTCAAGCTTGTTTCTTACTTTCTTACTGGTGACCGTAGCTCAGTGGCATAGAACTCAGACCTTCGAGTCTACCAGGGGTCCCGGGTTCAAGTCCCGGCGGGCACTTTCTAAACAGGCTTGGAAATATGTTTCAACTGTGATTTAGGATTGGAGGAAAACTATCTACGTATATTATAGGGGAGCGCCAGAGCGCTCCCCTATAATATGGGTGTAAAAGGCTCAGTGCGGCCCTTGGAGACCCGTTCGAGCTCCGTGCCAGCTAAATACTCGACGAAACTGGACAATTTTGGTATCGTTGGAATCTACACGACGAGTACTACAAGTCGCAAAAAAGTTTTGGTCAAAATTTCCAACTTTGAAAATTTTCGCTTCCGGGCAAGTTAGGTCCGTTTGTTTTTTTTTCCGTGTAAGTCACGCTTGGAAAAATGCAATTTTCTGTCGCAGTGTTAGAACGATCTGGGCATTTTCAGCAGGTGAAGTTTGGTTTTTCTGAACGTATATATATATCCCGAAACTGAACCTTTTTGATATTTTTTCGCTGCCCGGCCCGGCCGGCCACCTGTACGGCCGGCCAAAAGTGGACTTGACGCTAAAATGGCCAAAAATGGCCAATTTTTTGTCAAAGCTACAGGACTCAGGGAAGACGCTAGAGAGACGTGGTTTGTTGCATATGGATCTACGGAAGGGTTTATATGTCCTAACGAGGGCGATGTTTGATATCTGGCCAGGATCGTTCTGGCGACCGGCCCAAAGTTGGTCCGGCCAAATAGCCATTTTCGGAAAATTTCTAAGTCCCAACTCTACAGGAAATAGTCAAAAATAGGCCTAAATATGCTGTTTTGGGCCATATAGTGGGACGCATATAAGGGTTATCGGGGTCGCTGAACACGATGAGCATAGTCGCAGCGCTGTGCGATGCTGCTATCGTGCTGTACTGCTATGCAACAACCATAGCACGCTGTCTGTAGACTTACTGTAAACGGCTGAACATATGAAACTTGGCGAAAATCATGTCTGTAGTAAGGGGGAACTGTAGCTATGTTAGTTGGTGCACTCTCTAGCTTCCACCGTGCTGTATGTGCTGCCAGCCACAAACACAGCACCGTCGATAACAAGTTATTCATTCGTCACTGGTATTTGAAATTCGGCATACAGATAGTTTAGGACATGACAAACTATTATAGATACGTTTCGTATACTTATTACGATGTTGCTATGTGGTTGAGTTGCAATGGAGTGCTGCAGAAGTACAGCACGGCCTATAACTAACTACAGAAAACTTGCAATCGTCTGAAATTTTGCACACAAGTGCAGAATAGCACTGCAAATCGTGTTTAATGAGTTTCCTTCACTGACAGTAAAGTTTGCATTTGTTTGCGCTGCAGTAGAGTGCTGCTGAAGTACAGCACGGCCTATAACTAGCTACAGATGAGTTGCAATCGTCGGAAATTTTGCACACAAGTGCGGCAGAGCATTGCAAATCGTGCCGTATGAGTTTCCTTCGCCGACAGTAAAGTTTGCATCTGGTTGCGCTGCAGTAGAGTCCTGCTAAAGTACAGCACGGCCTATAACTAGCTACAGGTAAGTTGCAATCGTCTGAAATTTTGCACACAAGTGCGGCAGAGCATTGCAAATCGTACCGTATGAATTTCCTTCATCGACAGTAAAGTTTGCATCTGGTTGGGCTGCAGTCGAGTGCTGCTGAAGCACAGCACGGCCTATAACTAGCTACAGGAAAGTTGCAATCGTCCGAAATTTTGTATGCAAGTACGGAAGAGCATTGCAAATCGGGTTTTATGAGTTTCCTTCACTGACAGTAAAGTTTGCATTTGTTTGCGCTGCAGTAGAATGCTTAACTAAAACTATTGCAGCCCATGGATACTGGATGTTGGATTTCTGTCAAAATAGAGAAAAAGGAAGAACTTGGAACTTTTCAAGCTTCTTTGTTCTGTACTTTCGGTTGACTATTAATGATTGGCGGAATTTTTAAAGTTTCTTTCACACAGCTTTAACGTTTTTGCTATTTACTGAGAACCTTAAAAATGAAATAGGACAAGAATAAAAATGCTCCGGTGGAGCATGAAAAATGCAATATGGGTGACATTCGGTTGTAAATGGACAGAGGACTAGGTTTTAAAACGTTAATATGGGAGGGCATGTTGTAAATGCCAGGAGGACTAGTTTAAAAGCGCACTAATATGGACCAGCTTCGCTGAACAACCCATATTCGCGGCCACTCATGCTCCACTCCACATGACATACGAGTAAGATCTACATTCTTCAGCTTTCAAAGCAAGCGGGACGATTGTGAAGTATTAAGGCGTCTCGTCATTCAGACGTGGCAGAATCTGCCCTGTCAGACGTCTGATTCTGCCTTACTTTCAGCTTTCAGACTTGCTTTCTTCTTAGCGCTCTTAGGTAACTGACTGACAGCTGACTTTCGCTGAGGCCGAAGTTAATGCAAAGGTTAGAGTAGAATCCTTTGCTTTGAAAAAGTTGTAGTCACTCTGTTGGCCTGTGTCCAACTCAAGCTAGCAGCTTAGTTGATACACACGGGCATATAATATGCGATTATATAGATGCCTACGCATTAAGGGGACATGTGGAACAGTGGACAAACGTATATGTTAGTGTATATGCGTATATATGTGAGGGTCTATATATTTTCTTAGCGTAGTGGCCTTGGTGCACAATTATAATTATGCATCGCACACACGCCTTGTGAATATAAAGTACGAGGCTTCAAAGTTTTTATCCGATTGAGTTTTCGGTACCTTCGTCAGAATTTGTACTTGCAAATGAAACTGAATATTGTTTAAGTTCTATAAAATAATGTGCTAAAGGTAAAAGCAAACAAAATTAAGTATATATATACGTGCTTGGTGCATTAAAAGTATATGGCATAGCGAGTTGAATAAACTGAAATAAATGAAATTAAAATAAACAATATTTTGAATTAGTTATGGTCCGTTCACTTCTTGTATATATTTTATCCTTATTATCAGCGATATGAATATTTACCATGTATATACTTGTATATGTACAGAGTTTTTTGCATGATTGTATAACGTGTTTACACTTCACACTTTCTTCATAATATGCTAGTATCTGTTTATGAATTACATCCATTCATATAAAAATTTTCTTCGCAAATCATTAGGAGTATCTGTTTAATGACTGCAATTTAGAAGACGAGCTCACAAAATTGTGCACCAAGGCCACTACGCTAAGAAAATATATAGACCCTCACATATATACGCATATACACTAACATATACGTTTGTACATACGTATGCTTATGTTAATGTCCACTGTTCCACATGTCCACTTAATGCGTAGGCATCTATATAATCGCATATTATATGCCCGTGTGTATCAACTAAGCTGCTAGCTTGAGTTGGACACAGGCCAACAGAGTGACTACAACTTTTTCAAAGCAAAGGATTCTACTCTGACCTTTGCATTAACTTCAGCCTCAGCGAAAGTCAGCTGTCAGTCAGTTACCTAAGAGCGCTAAGAAGAAAGCAAGTCTGAAAGCTGAAAGTAAGGCAGAATCAGACGTCTGACAGGGCAGATTCTGCCACGTCTGAATGACGAGACGCCTAAAGCTTACGTATTCCAAATAAACAATGCAGTTCTGGTAGAAAGGTGTTCAAAGTGTTTTTTCTGCAGTGTTAGCGCATAAACTTATATTAAGTCGATGCGAAAAGCAGTTGACATTATGGACGTGTATTATTAAGTTGTATAATAAGGAGCACGACTACAATATATACTTTGCAGCCCATGCTTGACAAAAGTCGTACAATTTTCCGAAGAACTGCCAATATCAACAGCAAGCAGCAGCCGATAGAAACTCTGGACAGTTTTTCGCGAATATTGGGTTGTTCAGCGAAGCTGATCCTTATTAATTGCGCTTTTTAAACTAGTCCTCCCGGCATTTACAACCTGCCCTCCCATATTAACGTTTTAAAACCCAGTCACTCTGTCCATTTACAACCGAATCATGCTCCACACCCATTTTATTTAGTTTGTTTTGTAGAAAAATTGAAAATACACTTGCTCTCAATCGGTCAGATAAAGCCTTAGTCCGAAACCATTTTGCAATAATTGTTTGTTGTCTGTTGATTGCTGCTCTCTGTTTCTAGACACTTTGCTTGTTCCCTGTCTACTCCTTCTGCTAGCACCGCACAGCATTTCGCTGTTCACTGGTTGAACAACAAAGAACTAATGTTCTCCTTGGGTGCAGAAAAATTGCTGGCTGAAGCTTTAATGGTCAGCAGGGATGATCGATAATCATGTGAATGGTACTGCAGGCTCTGCTCACTCGCAAGGTATGTACAGTAAGCTCTTGTTTTGATTTTGTATCAATCCTGCCCTTCCGGCAACGGTTGAAGATGTTTAGACAGGATACCTACAAGAATATTATCTGTCTTGATGACGTGTAATAAGTATTTCTTTTATACTTTAGCGTCATAATTCATTTACAACAGATTTTACGAATGAATCGAGTCGACCAGAAAGGAGGAGTCCCACAGCTTACCGGAGCATTTTTAATTCTTGGCTAACAATATTTCCAAGAAAGTGTTTTGTCTTGAAAAGGCCCCTAGTGTTCCTTTGTGGTAGCAAAACGATCACTTTAACGAGTCAATTCGTCAATTTATACGAGTTCTTATACAAGAAAATTTGCTATACTTCGTAGAGCATGTGTGTGAGCAAAAAATCCACTCGTTGGTTCTTATCTTCATACTTGATTTATGAAAACATCACGTTTTGCTTTTTCACACTGTAACCCCGGCGATTTGAGAGCAATGGGAAATTTGAAATCGTTGGGAATCGAAAAATTTAAAAATGATGCGACACCGGAAGCTAAAAAACATAAAAGTCATCTTCATTCTGCCGCCATTCTTGAAACAGTTTCAAAATACCTTAAGAAGACTTTTGTAAAGGTAAAACTAAGAAAGTTTGTTCAATTATCATAGGGGTACTATAATATGTGTGAAAAGTGGCTGGAGACAGTGTAAAATAAGCTGCGCAGAAGCTGCGCAAATCCTGCGGACAGTAATGAAATTTTTTGCGCCCCGGACATGGCGGCGATGTTTTTTTTCCGGTTTCTCCGTACATAAATGTCACTAAAGGGCTATGGGGTCTAGTAGTACCCTCTAAAGAATTTAAGGCAGACTTATTGATACATATATTGTACACTCAATCACCAAAAAAAGTTGGGGAACCTTTAAATTCTTTGAAAAAATTTTTGGTGTGTGTAACAGCATGCGATTACAAATGTTTCATATATTGTCAGCGGCATTCAAATCCTACCATTTCAGAATGTTTGAATTCTAGGATCTAACTTTCAAGAGCACCTTCGGAACCTGTTAATTATCAATCTTGCATTGGCCATTGCGTAAATTCAATATTTACAGTCATTTTTACTTTTGTCACTCATATATATTAACAAGAATAAAAATGCTCCGATGAAGCATGAAAAATGCAATATGGGTGACACAGGGTTTTAAGCAGACAGAGGACTAGGTTTTAAAACGTTAATATGGGAGGGGCAGGTTGTAAATGCCAGGAGGACTAGGTTAAAAGCGCACTAATATGGACCAGCTTCGCTGAACAACCCATATTCGCAGAAACTGTCCAGAGTTTCTATCGGCTGCTGCTTGCTGTTGCTATTGGCAATTCTTCGGAAAATTGTACGATTTTTGTCAGCATGGCCTGCAAGTATATATTGTGGTCGTGCTCCTTAGTATACAACTTAATAATACACGTCATCCATAATGTCAACTGCTTTTCGTATCAACTTAATACAAGATTATGTGCCAACACTGCAGAAAAAACACTTTGAACACCTTTCTACCAGAACTGCATTGTTTATTTGGAATACGTAAGCTTTAATATTTCACAATTGTCCCGCTTGCTTTGAAAGCTGAAGAATGTAGATCTTACTCGTATGTCATGTGGAGTGGAGCATGAGTGACCGCGAATATGGGTTGTTCAGCGAAGCTGGTCCATATTAGTGCGCTTTTAACCTAGTCCTCCTGGCATTTACAACCTGCCCCTCCCATATTAACGTTTTAAAACCTAGTCCTCTGTCTGCTTAAAACCCTGTGTCACCCATATTGCATTTTTCATGCTTCATCGGAGCATTTTTATTCTTGCCTATTTCATTTTTAAGGTTCTCAGTAAATAGAATAAACGTTAAAGCTGTGTGAAAGAAACTTTTAAAATTCCGCCAATCATTAATAGTCCACCGAAAGTACAGAACAAAGAAGCTTGAAAAGTTCCAAGTTCTTCCTTTTTCTCTATTTTGACAGAAATCCAACATCCAATATCCATGGCTGCAATAGTTTTAGTTACTGTATATAGCATATAGCACTCTACTGCAGCGCAACCAAATGAAAACTTTGCTGTCGGTGAAGGAAACTCATACGGCACGATTTTCAATGCTCTGCCGCACTTGTGTGCAAAATTTCGGACGATTGCAACTTTCCTGTAGCTAGTTATAGGCCGTGCTGTACTTCAGCATCACTCGACTGCAGCCCAACCAGATGCAAACTTTACTGTCGGTGAAGGAAACTCATACGGCACGATTTTCAATGCTGCGGTAGGCGCCTGTGTGCAAATTTGGGACGATTGCAACTTACGGGTAGTTAGTATTGGTTCTGTACTTCAGCATCAGTCGACTGCAGCCCAAACATATGAAAACTTTACTGTCGGTGAAGGAAACTCATACGGCACGATTTTCAATGCTCTGCCGCACTTGTGTGCAAAATTTCGGACGATTGCAACTTACGTGTAGCTAGTTATAGGCCGTGCTGTACTTCAGCAGCACTCTACTGCAGCGCAACCAGATGCAAACTTACTGCCAGTGAGGAAAATTCATACGGCACGATTTGCAATGCTATTCTGCACTTGTGTGCAAAATTTCAGACGATTGCAACTTACGTGTAGCTAGTTATAGGCCGTGCTGTACTTCAGCAGCACTCTACTGCAGCGCAACCAGATGCAAACTTACTGCCAGTGAGGGAAATTCATACGGCACGATTTGCAATGCTATTCTGCACTTGTGTGCAAAATTTCAGACGATTGCAAGTTTTCTGTAGTTAGTTATAGGCCGTGCTGTACTTCTGCAGCACTCCACTGCAGCGCAACCAGATGCAAACTTACTGCCAGTGAGGGAAATTCATACGGCACGATTTGCAATGCTATTCTGCACTTGCGTGCAAATTTCGCAAGAGGCAACTTACGTGTAGCTAGTTATAGATACAACACTCAGGCTGTACTGTAGTAGAACTCACTCAGCACCATAGTAGCATCGTAATAAGTATACGAAACGTGCTAGTTATGTCATGTGCTAACCGAATTTCATATGCCAGTGACAAATGAATAACTTGTTATCGACGGTGCTGTGTTTGGGGCAGCACATACAGCACGGTGGAAGCTAGAGAATGCACCAACTAACATAGCTACAGTTCCCTCTTACTACAGACATGATTTTCGCCAAGTTTCATATGTTCAGCCGTTTACAGTAAGTCTACAGACAGCGTGCTATGGTTGCTGCATAACAGCACAGCACGATAGCAGCACCGCACAGCGCTGCGACTATGCTCATCGTGTTCAGCGACCCCGATAACCCTTATGCGTCACACTATATGGCCCAAAACAGTCTATTTAGGCCTATTTTTGACTATTTCCTGTAGAGTTGGGACTTTTCCGAAAATGGCTATTTGGCCGGACCAACTTTGGGCCGGCCGCTAGAACGATCCTGGCCAGATATCAAAAATCGCCCTCGTTAGGACATATAACCCCTTCCGTGGATCCTTATGCAACAAACCACGTCTCTCTAGCGTCTTCCCTGAGTCCTGTAGCTTTGACAAAAAATTGGCCATTGTTGGCTATTTTAGCGCCAAGTCCACTTTTGGCCGGCCGCAGGTGGCCGGCCGGGCCGGGCGGCGAAAAAATATCAAAAAGGTTCACTTTCGGGGTATATACGTTCAGAAAAACCAAACTTCACCTGCTGAAAATGCCCAGATCGTTCTAACACTGCGACAGAAAATTGCATTTTTCCAAGCGTGACTTACACGGAAAAAAAAACAAACGGACCTAACTTGCCCGGAAGCGAAAATTTTCAAAGTTGGAAATTATGACCAAAACTTTTTTGCGACTTGTAGTACTCGTCGTGTAGATTCCAACGATACCAAAATTGTCCAGTTTGGTTGAGTATTTAGCTGGCACGGAGCTCGAACGGGTCTCCAAGGGCCGCACTGAGCCTTTTACACCCATATTATAGGGGAGCGCTCTCGCGCTCCCCTATAATAATGTATTCACTTTGTTTAGATTTTCAAAGAAAAATATTAATTTTCCGTGGTCACTCATACTATTTACTGATATAAATCGCATTACTTTTACTACACATACAGATTCTTAAAAAGAAATTTTCAGTATATATTTTTATTGCCAAAAATTTAATATTAAGTGGATGTATCCTAGTAGTTCAGTAACAGTGATTTTACTTTACATGTTACATTTGTGAAATTAACAATATCTTTGAAGATCATGTTCTAAAGAAACGAATAGTTTCGTATTGCCTTACGGAGGCAGTTTTAGATTATCACAGAGGCACTGTGAGTACTACAATCTATATATTATAGGGGGGCCCGAGAGCGACCCCCTATAATATGGGTGTAAAAGGCGCTGCGCGGCCCTTAGAGACTCGTTCGAACACCGTGCCAGCTCAATACTGAACGAAACTCGGCAAGTTTGGTGTCGTTGAAATGTACACGACGAGTACAAGACGTTGCAAAAAACTTTTGGTCAAAATTTTCAACTTTGAAAATTTTCGCTTCCGGATAAGTTTTTCCGTTTGTTTTTTTCCGTGTAAGTCACGCTTGGGGAAGCCCTTTTAGTCGAACTAAAAAACTGAACGATCTGGGCATTTCCAGCCGGTGAAGTTTGGTTTTTCTGAGAGTAGTATTTGTGTTAATGTACCTTTTGGACAATTTTTCGCTTCCGGCGCGGCCGGCCACCTCTGCGGCCACCCAAAAGCGGGCTGACCGCTAAGTCCGTTTGGTTTTTTCTGTGTAAGTGCATGCATCTTGTATACAAATGCAGAACAGCATTGCAAATCATGTCGTATGAGTTTCCTTCGCTGGCAGTAAAGCTTCCATCTGGTTGCGCTGCAGAAGAGTGCTGCTGAAGTACAGCACGCCCTAGAACTAGTTACAGATAAGTTGCAATCTTCCGACATTTTGCACACACGTGTGGCCGAGCATTGCAAATCTGTACTTTCGGTTGACTATTAATGATTGGCGGAATTTTTAATGTTTCTTTCACACAGCTTTAACGTTTTTGCTTTTTACTGATAACCTTAAAAATGAAATAGGACAAGAATAAAAATGCTCCAATGAAGCATGAAAAATGCATTATGGGTGACATTCGGTTGTAAATCGACAGAGGACCAGGTTTTAAAACGTTAATATGGGAGGGGCAGGTTGTAAATGACAGGAGGACTAGGTTAAAAGCGCACTAATATGGACCAGCTTCGCTGAACAACCCATATTCGCGGTAACTCATGCTCCGCTTCACAAGACATGCGTACTAGGAAGATCTACATTCTTCACGTTTCAAAGCATGCGGAATTGGTTTTGAAATATTAAATCTGATTTCAAATAAACAATGCAGTTCTGGTAGAAAGGTCTTCAAGGTATTTTTTCCGCACTGTCAGCGCAGAATCTTGTATTAAGTTGATGCGAAAAGCAGTTGACATCATGTACGTGTATTATATATTATTAAGTTGTAAGAATAACCACTACACATTACACTTGCAGGCCATGCTGACAAATCGTACAATTTTCCGAAGAACTGCCGATAGCAACAGCAAGCGACAGCCGATAGAAACTGGCCAATTTTCGCAAATATATATGGGTAGTTCAGCGAAGCTGGTCCATATTAGTGCGCTTTTAGTCTAGTCCTCCTGGCATTTTCAATCTGCCCCTCCCATATTAACGTTTTAAAACCTGGTCCTCTGTTCATTTACAACCGAATATCACTCATATTGCATTTTTCATGCTCCATGGGAGCATTTTTATTCTTGTTCAACTATTTACGGGTGAAAATATCTATTCTGCTATGTATTCCACATGCTGAGCATTGGCAGTTCATATTCATTTTACAGATATCTATGGAACAATTTACAGATTATAGACTTTGTAGCAAATTGAAGTCTTCAGAATTGCTTTCTTTATATGTATCCTGTTGCATCTACATATAAGTGATACAATATTCACGATATTTCAGAATCTTAAAAAATTAAAGGGAAGGCAGACCTCTGCAAATCGATATCGATGTACTCTGTCAGATGGAGTTTTTCAGTATAGCAGTAAGTTATGTTTCTATTCTGTAACAATGATTCACAGTTTTTGTTGGAATGAAACTTTCTACACATACAAAAATCGATGTCGTCTAGAAATTTTGCATGAATTGTGGGCAATGCTGCACAGTTTTTTGACGACTTTGAATAGTCTAGTATTGCCTTCACATATATGGGTCAGTCATGGAATCTGGTTAATGTTAATGCACGTTTAAGTTAGTTCTCCTGAGATTTAGAAATTTATTCTACCATATAAATAAACATTTGAAGACTTAAAGTGCCCTCTATTCTTAAAATGTATCTAAAATTATACATATCATATTTTTTCTGCGTTACTTTTCAATTTAATTTAATTTTCCACAGTACGTAGTTCTTCATATGCGGAGATGAGATTAACTTTCAACTTTGGGCCGGCTGCCTGAACGAGCCCGGACAGATATCGAAAATCGTCCTCGTTAGGACATGTAAACACTTCCGCAGATCCTTATGCAACAAACCGCTTCTCTCTAGTGTCTTCCCTGAGTCCTGTAGCTTTGACAAAATATTGGGAAATTTTGGCCATTTTAGCGCCAAGTCCACTTTTGGCCGGCCGGCCGGGCCGGGCAGCGAAAAAATATCAAAAGGGGTATATATACGTTCAGAAAAACCAAACTTCACCTGCTGAAAATGCCCAGGTCGTTCTATCATGAAGTCAGAAAATTGCACTTTTCCGAGCGTGACTTACACGGAAAAAAACAGACGGACCTAACTTGCCCGGAAGCGAAAATTTTCAAAGTTGAAAATTCTGACCAAAACCTTTTGCGACTTGTAGTACTCGTCGTGTAGATTCCCACGATTCCAAAATTGTCCAAAATGTTTCGTTGAGTATTTAGCTGGCACGGAGCTCGAACAGGTCTCCAAGTGCCGCACTGAGCCTTTATATGAGCAAGAGTACATAATATATAAGACTATGATAGCTGTCATTCCAAGGTATTTTTTAGGGATTTTTTTCGGGGGCTGGGCTTCCCGGGCGGGGGGTTGCAAAAATGAGCTAAATGGTATGTCTTGGCGTATTTTACATGTAGAAAGGCAAAAAGTTCTCAAAAATGCCAGGATATACATAAGCTAGAAATAGCCATTTTTACAAAAAAATCTCAAGGCGAAGCCGGAAAATTTTTGAAAATTAGCTTAGTTTATTTGGCAAAAATTTGGGCCCCCAAAAAATGCCGGGAGGAGGCGATTTCGGGGGGAGGCATTTTCGGGGGGGGGGAAGGTCAATTTCGGGGGGGGGCGGTAAAAAATACCCTGGTCCTGGTCATACTCTACGTATTGGCAGCGTGACACAAACTCTGCACCCTAGCAGCATCGCCCCCCCCCCCCTCGCAAATTGGACCGTACACTTAAAAAAAGCCCGAAACAGACACAAGACTCGCGCACATAGTGCTTGTGTTTTAGGCTCTAGCACATAAACATAGAGCGAGTGAGCGTACCCCCGTTTCGACTGGGTAGCAGTTTGCGGGAGAGGATCACTGAGGTCCAATTTGCAGAGGGTAAGCAAGCCGTTAGCGTGCAGAGGACGTGTCCAAGGTCGCACCAAGGAGGAGGGTTCAAGGGGTCTTAGACCCACCCCTTTTGGGAGGGATGACATGAGATGTAAACATAAAAAGTTCTAGTAGGTTTTCTTCTCTCTATCTGACTAGGTGAATCAAAAGGTAAGGATGGCTGCAAAAATTTGACTACGTGAATCTGAGTGTGTATATATATACATACATATACGTACATAGTGACAGTTCTAATTTTATTCACCTATTCAGGTTTTAAATTGGCTTCTTTTGGCTAATCATTTATATATGTGCAGCAGGGTATTTTTACTGCGGGGGGGGGGAGGGGCGCCTCCCCCCCGAAATCGCCCCCTCCCCGGATTTTTGCTTCCCCGCCCGGGATTTTTTGAAAGCCCAAAGTTTTGCCAAAATAGGCCTAATTTAAACATTTTCGTAAAAATGGCTATTTTTAGCTTAAATCCTGGCATTTTTGAGAACTGTTGCCTTTCCACGTGTAAAATACCCAAAAAACGAATGTTTAGCTCGTTTTTGCAAAAAAATCCCCCCTCGGGCCCGAGGGGTCCCCCGGGAAGCCCGCCGAAAAAACCCTAAAATACCCTGTTACAGGGTACGTGTGTAGTGTGTACGTATAGTGAGATCTAGAAGCAGCATTGTAAAAGCAAACAAATATTTTGAAGCCACGTTGAAAAATCAGACAATATGTATATACAAGAATAAAAATGCTCCGGTGGAGCATGAAAAATGCAATATGGGTGACATTAGGTTGTAAATGGACAGAGGACTAGGTTTTAAACGGTTAATATGGGAGGGGCAGGTTGTAAATGCCAGGAGGACTAGGTTAAAAGCGCACTAATATGGACCAGCTTCGCTGAACAACCCATATTCACGAAAACTGTCCAGAGTTTCTATCGGCTGCTGCTTGCTGTTGATATTGGCAGTTCTTCGGAAATTTGTACGATTTGTCAGCATGGCCTGCAAGTATATGCGTCGTGCTCCTTATTGTACAACTTAATAATACACGTACTTAATGTCAACTGCTTTTCGCATCAACTTAATGCAAGATTCTGCGCTGACACTGCAAGAAAACCACCTTGAACACCTTTCTACCAGAACTGCATTGTTTATTTGGAATAAGCTTTAATATTTCAAAATCGTCCCGCTTGCTTTGAAAGCTGAAGAATGTAGATCTTACTCGTATATATGTCATGTGGAGTGGAGCATGAGTGACCGCGAATATGGGTTGTTCAGCGAAGCTGGTCCATATTAGTGCGCTTTTAACCTAGTCCTCCTGGCATTTACAACCTGCCCCTCCCATATTAACCGTTTAAAACCTAGTCCTCTGTCCATTTACAACCTAATGTCACCCATATTGCATTTTTCATGCTCCACCGGAGCATTTTTATTCTTGTCCTATTTCATTTTTAAGGTTCTCAGTAAAAACCAAAAAACGTTAAAGCTGTGTGAAAGAAACTTTAAAAATTCCGCCAATCATTAATCGCCAACCGAAAGTACAGAACAAGAAGCTTGAAAAGTTCCAATTTCTTCCTTTTTCTCTATTTTGACAGAAATCCAACATCCAGTATCCATGGCTGCAATAGTTTTAGTTTCTGTATATAGCATATAGCAAGCACTCTACTGCAGCGCAACCAAATGCAAACTTTACTATCGGTGAAGGAAACTCATACGGCACGATTTGCAATGCTTTGCAGCATGTGTGTGCAAAATTTCGAACGATTGCAACTTACCTGTAGGCTAGTTATAGGCCGTGCTGTGCTTCAGCAGCACACAACTGCAGCACTACCAGATGCAAACTTTACTGTCGGTGAAGGAAACTCTTACGGCACGATTTGCAATGCTCTGCCGCACTTGTATGCAAAATTTCGAACGATTGCAACTTACCTCTAGCTAGTTGTAGGCCGTGCTGTACTTCAGCAGCACTCTACTGCAGCGCAATTAGGCGCAAA
>JASAND010025116.1:0-34511 GCA_030248195.1 Trissonchulus latispiculum
ATATATACTTTTCTTATATATAAGTGGTTAAAACGCTCAGTAGATAAATATTAAGAGTTTATCGAAAGAAACGTTTGCTTCCACTAAAACTCGTTTATCATAGTCGTATATTATTTACGTACCGTAACTAAATCAGAACACTGGTACGTATAAAAATATATAACTTTTTCAGTCCGCGAATATGGGTTGCTCGGCGAAGCTGTGCTCATATTAATTCGCCCACAACCTAGTCCTCTTCTTTTTTTGAACCTAGCCCCATATTAAGCATTTTTCAGACTAGTCCTCTCTTGATTTTACAACCTCACCACTACCCATATTACTTTTTCATGCTCCGGAGGAGCATTTTTATTACTTGTTGTTGTTGTGACTGCTTCCAACAACTCTAACGATCGTCAATCGGCTCGGGCATCTACTGGAGACGCCCGCACCCATCAAGGTAGGCAATGACCTCCCCCCCGGTTTTTCCCACAGGACAGACAGAGATGGATTAGGGCCTAATTGGACGAGGCGTGGGCGGTCGCCTCGGGCAGGTGAGGATAGGGTATCCTCGGTACCAGGGCAAAAGGGACAGCTGGGGTCGTTCACCAGTTCAAAGTAGAGCAGAAGCCCCCAATCCGTAGTTGAGAAAGGGTGGAACGGCTGGATCTAGACAAGTGAGATTCCCTGTTCCACTTTGTGGCCGGGGTTGGGGTTAGATTCAGCCGGTCAGAGGTTAGAGAGCTTTCCCACATTTGGCTGAATGTCCTTGATAGCAATTATTTTGCGGCGCTAAAATCGACAGGGACTCTTTTGCGAAACTACTCAGCTCAATCCACCTTCTTACATGCATTAATACAAAGTTACATACATAAGTCGTAGCCCTGGCAGTCTTTTTTTCGAGATTTTATTATATTTACTTTTGTGATTGTGTTAATTTTTTATAGTTTTTTGATAAAATGTTTCAGCCGGCGGGAGTCGTATGACAGACGAGGAACGCAAGGAGTACGAGCGTCGCCGACGTGAGGCCCTGGAAAGCTTTGCACCCTCCAAAGGATCTGCCGCTTTAGAGCATGGTTTGTCGTGCTCCTTTTTTTCTAACAGGGTTTTTAATTTTAATACTATCGTATACATTATCGTAGTTACGAAATATTTTAAGGGGGGGCGGTGTTGACCGAAGGCTGGGGGGGGGGGGGGGTAAATTTAATTTTTTGCGCAATAATGGTATGCACGCTACATATGCTGTAACTTTCCCTGTTAATATGTTTTCTAGTTCAGTACATATATATATATATACATAGCTTAATGCTGTTGTAACCGAAAGCGGCACGCAAAAACCCAAAGCGGGGGTCTGGGGGCGGAGCCCCCCAGAAGTTGAGAAAATTTTTAAATTTTGCCGTTAAAACGCTGCTGAAACATTGAATTCTTTGCATTGTATATTATCAGTTCCCAAACTAAATTTTGTAGTTTAATTTGCTACCTATTTAAATTTTTGACTTCCACAATCCCGTACGAAAACTAAGACTAAGATGCTCCCATTTGGAACAGGGTATTCTAAGCATATCCATTATCCGTCGTTGAAGGCAGATCATGTTTGGAATAATGCAGTTAATAACAGAACTACAAAGCAGGTAAACTAAGGTAAAGTAAAGCAAACTAGCAGAGGTCTAATTATAATAGGTACACAAGTCCCAAACGGGGGGTCTGGGGGGCGGACCCCCCAGAAGTTGAGAAAATTTTTAAAGTTCGCCATTAAACGCTATTGAAACATTTAATTCTTTACAGCATGCTTAATGAAAAATAATAATTTTGATAATGTAAATAGCCAAAATTCGCGCCGAAGGCGCAAAAATTTTTTAATGGTGTAGAAAATGCATCAATGTTGAGCTATTTTGAAGCATTAATGTACAATTTGTGCATGTTTCTAATCACATTAAACGCCCGCGCTCCGCGCGGGCGTAAAATTTTTCATTTGCCCAAATTTTCAGGGGGGCAAAGCCATTATTTCGGGGAGGGCGGCCGCCCGCCCCGCCCGCCCCGTATCTACGCTAGTGATCGGATCCACCCCCTTTCCCCGGTTTTTTTGTCAAAGTTAGGCTCAGTAATTTTTTGGGGTTCATTTTGTTTAGAGGACTGGCAAGAGGAGGGGGGAGGGAGGATTTTATGTGCAGAGTTTCACAGTGTGATCATGGTTTTTTAAGAAAATAAACAATTGTTTTAAGAAAACAAACAATTTTTAAAAATAAACAATTGTTGTTGAAAAAAGAACATGAAAAAAGAACAAAAAATTGTGGGAGGGGGGAAGGACAGTTAGTAGCAAGGCCGCTCCGAGGGGGGGGGTTCAAGGGGTCTAGACCCCCCCTTTTGAGATAACAAAATGGAAAATTTTTGCTATTTTTATGGAAAACAGCTATTTTTAAAAAATTTTCGCACCTTCGGCGCGATAATTTACATTTTACAAGAAATTAACGTTCAAGGTGCTATTTTTGGGCAAAACTGCAAATATTTTTCAACTTCTGGGGGGCTAGCCCCCCGGCCCCCCTTGCATTCTACCTTGGACCCCCCCCTTTTCAAAATCCTGGGTGCGGGCCTGGTTAGTAGTGCTTTCTTTTTTTTTGAAAAAAGGGTTTTTTTAGGTAGAAACTAAGACTTGGTGTGGGCTGTTGTAGAATGTTGTAATAGCTTTATCCATTGATTTACTCTCTGTTTGTTTTGGCTTCACATTTAAGTTTGTGTCTCCTATCTGTTTCAGGTGCCGGCTCGTCGGACTACGGACGTTCTGCTGGGGGTGGGGCCGGGGGTCGTGAGTCTGGGGGTGGTCGGAGTCGTGGGGGTGCTGGGGGGAGACGTGATGACGCCCCCACCTCCTCGGCGTCTGGACGTCTACGTTCCCGTTCGCCCCTGACTGAACGTGGATCTAGGGTAATAGTGTAGTGGTTTTGTCGTAACATGATTGCATTATGTAGTAAACTCTTATTCTCAAGTTTTTTTCCTGACCGGTTTTGCTTAAAGCAAGAGTACATGATGATATAAGAGTATGATACAATGCATAGTCTCTATTATCAGAGAAAAAACTATGCTCTGTTCATTAACGGCTGACCCCTCCCCCCGCAAATTGGATCCATCACTTCAAAGAAACTCGCACGTTTGTTTGTGTTCTAAAGCTCGCGACAGACACACATTTAACAAACTGAATAGTTGTGTTTTCGAGCTTTAGCATGTAAGCGTAGCGCTTAAATTTCTTTGAAGTGATGGGTCCAATTTGTGGAGGGTCAGCCGTTAGCGAACAGAGCATAGTGATAACAGAGACTAGGCTTAGTGTCATGCTCTTATCATTATGTACTCTTGCTTAAAATAATTGAGGATTTTTATTTTTTGGTACCATGTTTTAATTAATTCGAAATGGAGAAAAGGGCAGGCATACCCATAAGATCATCTCTGTTAAATAGACCGGCCTTGAAATTTGTGCAAAAAATGGTGACATTCTCCCCCTTGAAAGTAGCGGTTTTGTGTTATCAATTTTTTTGGTAAAATTCTGCTTTCCTTTTCTATTTCAGCATAATGTTGACGATCGTCTGCCGGAGCGTGATCGAGGCGATCGGGATCGTGACCGAGATCGCGATCGCAGTGGACGCGGTGGCGTCGCCTCCTCCTCCTATCTCTCGCTGGAGTCAGCCGGAGCCGCTGATACTCAGCCGCTGAGCCGCAGATCACGCGCTGACGATGTGCGCGTGCGCAGCGGCCGACGCGGCTCACGTGACCGTGACCCCAGCAAGGAGTCCAGCCGGTCGGCTGCCTCTGCCTCCGTTCCGGTAATGCACCAGCAACGGGGCGATCAGCGTGATCGCGATCGAGCCAGACGCGCGGAGCGAACTCGCCAGCCGGCTGGCGATGACGTCACCGGCCGTCGACCCGCGTCCAGACATAGCGGCGTCAAACCGAGCCGGCGCAGACCTCGTGACGCCTCCAGTCCGCCCAGCAGTCCGGCCGCTTCTGACCGGCAGAGTGTGGGACCCGGGTCGGGCCGGCGACGTACTCCGCCTGGGTCTCCCAGTCGGGATTTGCCCTTTGCAAAGGCAAAACCCCTGCCGCCACCACCTACGGCTTCGACACGACGATCTGATGATGAAGATGACAGAGGTAGCTAGGTTGAGATGATACTTGTATTGAAGCTATAAGTCTTTGTACGTTTTCTCTGCTCAGGCTGGCTTGGCCAAAAGGTTGGGGATTGGGTTGGAGGGCAGGGTATTTTTTACAGGGGGGGGCGGGGGCCCCCCGAAATTGACCTTCCCCCCCCGAAAATGCCTTCCCCCCGAAATCGCCCCCTCCCGGGATTTTTGCTCCCCCCCCCCGGGATTTTTTGGAGGCCCAAATTTTTGCCAAAAATAGGCCAATTTTCAAAAAATTTCCGGCTTCGCCGGAGATTTTTTCGAAAAATAGCTATTTTTAGCTTAAATCCTGGCATTTTTGAGAACTTTTTGCGTTTCACCATGCAAAATACGCCAAAAAATACCAATTTTTGGCTTATTTTTGCAAAAAATCTTCCCCCCCCCCCCCCCCGAAAATTTCTTCCCCCCCCCCCCCGGGCCGGGGGGGGGCCCCCCCGGGAAGCCCCCCCCCCCGAAAAAAATGCCTAAAAAATACCCTGGAGGGGGTGCGAAGGGGGGGGTTTCAAATTTCGCCAGAGATTTTTGTTAAATAGTGTTTGCAATTTCAGCTTAAAATACCTAAATTTAGCCAGGGTTCTGGGTTTTGCGATAGCATACATATTATTTTCTTTTCCCATTTATGGCAGTGTTTGAGCAATGTAAACCAAACGTCCAATCCAAATTTTATAAAACTAACTTTGCCTTTCTGGGAATGCATGGGAATTTGAACTAGCAATACATATTTTGGTTTCTGACTCTACTAATCTGAATATTTTTCTCCTGGCTCTACCTAATTCGTACTACGACCTAGTTGGCCAGTTGAAAGCCGGATTGAAAAACTCCTTGCGCCCTCCCCCCTCCCTGATTGAGAAAAAGTTTCTGATGTTTTTTGATATTATTTTGTTTTGTTTAGGCGCCAGTGATCCCAGGGCCGAGTCTAGACCCGGTTCCAGTAGCCGGTCGGCTCAGTCGAAGACGCCCACGCCGACGCCCGCGTCTCCTCGGCCCGCTGGCGGTCGCTCTAAGCGTCGTCGACGCGCGTCCAAACAGCGTAGACAGGAACTGGCCGCGGCGTCAGCGGCCAGCAGTCCGGCCAAACAGCTGAGACGAGATCAGCCTCCCCTGCGAGCATCGGCTGATAGATCGCCAACCCCTCCTCCTGCGAAATCTGAAGGTATCAAACCCCCTGAGGCGGAGCCTTCGATGGCTGACGATACCACTTCATCTCAGGGTGAGGATTCCCAGGGGGATACTCACCCCCACCCCCAGTCCCCCCGGGGGAGACCGACTGGCGCCACTACACCACCCGGTACGCCGCCCAGCTCTGCGGAAATGCCGGCGGATGAATCCGCCGGAAAATCTCCCGTTGGTGACAACCGTAAATCGGAAAATGAGGAAGAGGAGGAGGAGGAAGGAGAGGTGGAGAAGAAATCGGAATTGGATTCCAAACAGGAGGATGATCGATCTTCTTTGGCTGGCGCTGACGCCAGCGGAAAGCGGAAACAGCCCAGCTCTGCCTGGTCTGATGATGGTAGTGACGACGGTATCGACCAGCCTGGCGCCACGCGAGCTTTGCCGGTACCACTGGCGACTACTGGTGGCGCTGACGCCGCAGCCGCGAGAAGCCAGGACACCGAGAGACCGAGGAGTCAGGGAGATCGACGGCCAAAGCGACGTCGTGCGGAGGCGGCGGCTGACGCGGATGCTGTTCGATCCTCTTCCCGATCTCGGCGACATCGACGTCATGCTGAGGATGGTGATAATCAGAATCGGCCGGCTCGTTCTGAGCGTCGACGACGCGATGACACTGGCAGTCCGCGGAGTCAGCGCAGTGCGGAGAAACAGCCCACCTCGTCACAGCAGCAGTCTGTGGGCGGTAGTCGGGAGTCATCGCTGCGTCGACGCGGCGGCACCTCACCGCCGCCCGCTGCGGAGGCCGCGTCGAGTGCCGCCCGGCGACGCTCTCGACACCGGTCGCCGTCGGAGCGAAAGCGGAGCTCTGACACGCGGCAGCCCTTGCCGCTGGACGCTGGCGTAGAGAAAAGGTAAGAGTATTGCTTGCTGGCGCTGGATTTTCTGTAGGTTAAAAAAGTGTAGGTACGGGAGCTCCACATCCCTCACTTTTGGGAGGCGAAAATCAAAAGCGCGGGATAAAACTGGCTAAAAATGGCTAGATAGAAATTGCCTGTTTTCTACGTATATATACTGCTATGACTAAGCTAAAAGGTGCTCATAAATTAAATTTTAGTGCCGAAATATCACATCAAAAAATTTCGGCGAAGCCTAGCAGCTAGCGAAGCTAGTAGGTCTTTTTACTGGTACTGGTTCTAGTACCAGTAAAAAGTTCTAGTACTAGCTTTAGTGGTAGATCAAGCAGGCTAGGTTAACTTTTTACATGAGTTAAGCTTGGTTTTCGACTGGAAATTGACTACTTTTCGATTGGCAAGCAAATAAGTTAGATCAATATTATTACTTTTTTGGTATACGCATTGTACCTTCAGGTAACAGCTTGAGTTTTGATTAATTTTTTCAGTTTTTTTCAATTTTTTATCCCCTGTTTTTTCATTTCTCTTTTTTTTCTAGTCGGGAACGAAGTCGTGGTCGTCATCATCATCGGTCCTCACGTCACGATCCCCCTTCGGCGCCCGCCCAATCCTCGCTGGATCTGTCCGCTGGCGGCGGCTCCTCGGCCACTCATCGATCTCCGGGCGGTGGCGGTGGCGGTGGGAGTCGACGCGGGAGTGCTGATCGATCTTCTCGGCGTCAGCCGCGGGACAACAGAGATCGAGAACGTGATCGGGACCGGGGTGATGGGAAGCGGGGTCATGCGGCGGATGATAAAGGGTAACTACACTAGTGCTGGCATAAAATATGGTTAACATCTGAAGAAATTGTTAATGGAAACAAGTTTCTTAAGGCATTCTAATAAGACTTTTCTTAAGCTTCCTATTACATTACATAGTACATAAAGATAACATTATGTACAGAAAACATCTGTACATAAGAGAACAGAAGAATAGTGTCTTTACGACTTCAAAATTTCTTAATAAATTTTTTCAAGAATTTCTTGAAAAGTTAACAAAGTTGTACAGATTGATCCATGTCCATTTTTGTATTGTGCATACGTATAGATTTATTGTTTTGCCTGATTTTATTTGGTGGAGGAGCAGATGTTTTACTGTGCGGTGGGCGGCATTTACTTGTCCCCCTCCCTTCAGCGGGGGTGTGGGAGGAATTCCTGGTAAAGAAACTGGTATGATAGCGATAGAAAATAAATTTTGATTGATAGCCAGTTGGGGCTTCTTGTTCAACTGTAATGGTGATTTCATAGTTCCAGTCGCCTCTAGACGCGCGTAGACGCACATCGACGTGCGTAGACGCGCGTCGAAGCGCGTCAACTCGCTACACTGCCATGTTACATTTGGAAGCGTCGACGCGCGTAGACGCCTCCAAACGTGACATCGCGTCCTGGTGCTATGCTAGCACTGGAAGCGTCGACGCGCGTCAACGCGCCCATTTGTAGCATGCCAGTTTACGCGCATCGACGCGCGTTGATGCGCGCAAAATGATATTGACGTTTGTAGGCGCGCGTAGACCGTAGACCGTAGACGAGCGTACACCTGCGATCGCGACTATGAAGGCACCTTAAGCCTTTTTTATTGTGATGTTTAATACGTGCATACCGTTCAGTACAGGAGGGCCTTTACAAGCCTAAACCTAAGCCTAGGAGCGCACCTAACATCAGCATAGGGGGCTCGCTTGTGACAAATGGATTTCAAAAGACACGCCTAACTGCTTCTCTCCTAAGTTAGGGGCATCGCCTGGTAAAGTTGGACGAAATTATTTGAAACTGTTGGTTTCGGAGGACTCCCGATTCCCTTCTGAATTCTTCTAAGTAGCCTCCAAAGAGGCAGGGGGGGCGTATCTAGGATTTTGAAAAGGAGGGAGTCCAACCCGAAAAAGGGGGGGGGCGGCTGCGGATCTAAGTTTTTTACCTGAAATGGTCAAATTTGTGCCAAAATAGCTAGAAATTTAGAAAAACTATTCCGAAAAGGGGGGACGTTCGAACTCCATTGACACGCCCCTGCTAATAGGGTACTTACTTGGGAGAATCTGTTGCAACGCGTTCTAGGTTTTTGGCTAGGGGGTTCGGCTCGCTCGCCGCCGTCAGTTGATTGGTGTTTTCTGCTTTCTGTTTCAGGTCGCGGTCATCACGGCACAGTGGTGGGGGCGGTGGGGGTGGATCACGAGGATCCACTGGGGGTTCCAGTAGTGTCAGGGGTGGTCTGAAGGGAGAGGGAGACAGCGGGTCGGATAGATCTCCTCCGTCGGGTGATTATCGAGCAGATCGCAGCGGGGAACGAAATCGTGATCGTGATCGAAGTAGCGGCGCCGCGGGTGCGACTGGACCGCTGGATGAATCTGCTGGGAGTGGCAGTAGGAGTGAAATTAATTTCTACCCCAAAAAAATTTAAAAACTGATGTTTTTTTGACCAAGAGGAATTAAATTTTATGTTATATTACATTTAATTTAACTTAAACTTAAATTCAATTTAATTAGTTAATTAAGAAATAAGTTTGTCAAAAAGATTGTCTTAATCAGTTGTCTTTTTGAAACTGGTGCTGAGACGCCCTTTCATATGTTCAGCAAAAAACATTTAAAAAGGTTTTGCCGTGAAGTTAAGTTTATGATATCTTTTTCCTGTCTGACTTTTTTATATCATAGTAATATTTTGTTTTTGTAGCTATTTTGTCTTCTTGTTTTTGTTTTGTAGTTTTTACTTTCTTCTTGTTTCAGAGGACAAATCCTCTGCCGCCTCCAATGTCTTCTCTCGAGACGAACTGGAGCCAATCAGTGACGAAGAACTGGAGGGAATGGGTGGCGGCGGGGGCGCCACTGCGTCTGCGGAGTCGAAAGAGTCTGCCTCTGCGGATGATCCGGGTCATATTAAACAGATTAGTGAGTTTCTCTCTTCCTATCCTTCCAGAATATTTTGAGGTTTAACTTTAGTTTTTCTGGGGGTGTCCCAAAGTTTTTATGTTGACCATGAATGGGTTCTAAAAATTGTTCTATCCTTCAAATGACTTCACGTACTTGAAATGTTGGGAAAATTTTGGAAGGGAGGCTGTATGTCTACCTGTTGTGGCCATTTCCGCGGATTTGTTTAATCGTAGAGGGTGTTTTCAATTTTTTCTGAAAACTGTTTTCTCAGATTTGTTGAAATTTTAATTGTTTAAATTTTTTCAATTTTAATTTTCTTTCACTCTTATTTTAGGCATCACTGAGGCGCTGGAAGTGGACTGGGCCAGCCTAATGGCGGATCATCGATCTCTGGCCGCCCAATCAGCCTCCACCGGTCGAGATCGATTTCGGCCCGGCCGCGTCCTGGCCCGCCTGGGCGTTTCGGAACGGCTGGCCGGCCCGACCCTGACTCGTCAGCTGGCACAGCTGTGTGCCAGGGAGGAGCCCTCTGTACCTGTCAGATTTGACAGTAAGCTACTTTACTAGCTAGCCTGTGTCAGTAATTAAAAATTTTGCATTTAAAAAAATTTAAAAATACGCGACAGTAAGCTACTAACTAGCTAGCCTGTGTCAGTAATTAAAAAAATTTTAAAATTTAAAAAAGTTTAAAAATTAAAAATTTGGGAGGGAACTGAGGGGATAGGATGGTTTAATTTACAGGGACAGTGAGCTTTGAAAGAAATAAAGTATTTCCCAGTGGCGGTGCTACTTTTGTTTCTTTTATCGATTTACTAGGTTGTTTGGTTGTTTTTGTGGATAAGATGTTGTAGACCACAGAATTTCTGTTACAGTTTTCTTGGCCAGTAAATTGTGTGAAGTGGTGTTTGTTGATAATTTATGTTGGATTATATTAGCAAAACGTCATCCGTGTGATTTATGCCTGTTTACAAATCTACTAATTCTTCTAGATTGAGATGAGTTCCGCGCACTTATAGTTTTTGTTTCTAAGATTTAACCTTGACCCCACTCTAAACATGTTTCTATCTGTCTATACATTTATCAAGTTACAAGACTACTTAATTAATTGATTAATTAATTTGCTTTCTTTTTCTTTCTTTTTTCAGATTCAGTTCCCCTGGATTTTGGAGATCAGAAGCCAGCTGCTGAGCAGGAGCTGCCAAACGATACAGAAGGGGTCGGATTCAGCTTCCAAAGTCCCATGGCGGCTTTCCATGCCAGCCGCTATCGTGCTGCGCGGGAGCGTGCTCTGTTGTTGAAGAATGTGGGACCCTACCGACGCGCGCTGTCCGCACGTCAGGATCTGATGATTCGACGTCAGCTGTGTCGCCTTTCGGCTCAGGTAGAACCGCCTGTGTTCCACTATTTTTCCTCTTTCTAGTTTAGGGTTGTAAAATTGGGTTTAAGTTAAGTTATTATGCCCCCTCCCCCCCCTAAATGATAATGTTTTTGCCAACTTTCTGAGCTAGTGTTTTTACAACTACTGTACTTGTCGATTTGCCTGCTAGAAGTTTCGCGGTATGCGCTTGGAATCAGTTTAAATTCGTCCGTATGTTTTGTGGGCCTAGGGCGATCCTTTTAATACTGTGTTTTAAAATCTATGCTAACGTTTTTACTGTTTATCTTAATTTACAGTCAGAATTGTAAAGTAAAATACCGATCCGATGCCTATGCGTAGTCATTTTTACTCCCTGCTTGGCAGCAGCAAAATGTACGTTTTACGACTGGTTGGTTAAAACTAGAACGCTTATGCTATTGTTCCTTCCATCTAACAAAAATAACACTAAGGTTGGACTGGACTTTTGGAATATGTTCGCTTTCATTAAAGTGAACTGTTTTAATTTTATAACTGACTGTAATTTTTGCACTACAACAGTACTTATTGCAAGGGCACAGTTTTCTCAAGTTTCCAATTTTGGTACCTTCATGCAGATTTTAATGACCTCAGGCTAAAACCACAGCTCAACCAAAGGGTTGGCTCCTTTTTTGGTAGGAAAATAATTTTTTACTACGAATCATGAATCACTTTTTTTCTATGATGATTAGATTTGCCGAGGATTGAAAATGTGGAGGAATTATGAATCCTATATTTTATATGTCATGTCAGTTTATCTTATGAGAACGTTGGGATCGACGCAAGTACATTCTATAGTTTTAACATAAAGAATTTCTTTCTGAATTGTATATATACATATATACTTCTTTGGACTGTGTAGGACCAGCAACTACGTATGATTAGTATTTGTAATCGCGGCATGTCTGCCTTACCCCCTAGCACCAACTATATACAGTTTTACTATAATATGACTGGCATTTTATAGACATACGTACGTATACATAGACAGTAACAACAGCGAACCATCGTTAACATTAAACAGGACATGTAGGTAGACGTAGCAACTCTACATTATAGCAATCCAATTAATTATGTGCAGGTTTTAGGTTAAGGTTAAACAATTTCTGACGTATTTAAGTCCAGGCGAATCGGTGATCCGCGACCCCCGCCACAGCTCAGATCCCTGGAACCATGATGTGGATGATGGTTTTGCCTGTGCCCCCTCAGGGGGGTCATCTCAAAAAGATCTCCATTATTAGCCGGCCCCCCGTGATGGAAGGCCCCGTTCCGTAGCATGGTGGGCGGTGAGCCATAGGTGTCGTCCAGTGGTTTGTGCTCTAGGCGACTGGCTGAAATGGTGCTGGCTCCCCCACCCCCCGGGCGCCGCAAATTTCCGGGGGCACCCCGCGGGGCACCCTGACAGCACAGGCGAGCCAGACCGGCTCGACAGGCCAGGCTGCAGCTGAAGTAGAGCACGGGCCCGAGCACAGAACTGAGACACAGTAGGCTGAGATAGATGTAGTGAAGAGTCTGAAATATGGAAAAGAATATTGAAAATGGGAAAGTGAACTTTAGAAATGGAATTGATGGGCAGATTTGTGATGTGAAAATAATGGTTACATTGTACATGTTTTTGAAAGAACGTTGGGCAATCAATTGCTAGGGAATTTTCTTGGGGGCTCCTTTGAGGAGGCCTACGGGGGGCGAGTCATTTTAGGGGGGGGGGGCGAGAAATTTTCAAAATTCTTGTAAAAACATGCTACGATTTGCGCTATTTTTGCAGTAATCGTCAAAATTAAGCGGATTTAGTGCATAAATAGGAAAAATAGACTAAAAATCTCAGGCGATGCCGGAAACTTTTTGAAAATTTGGCCTTCTGAGCGTTTTTATTAGTGCAAAAGTTGGTACCAAAAGGGCACCCACTTTTTTGGAGGGGGCGATTTGGGGGGGGGGTGTTTATGGGGGTCCACCCCCCCCCCACTAAAATAAGCCCAGAATTGTGTGGTACTTGCTATTTTAGTTGAGTAAGAGAGGGAAATTTCTGAACTCTGCTGGGATTTGAACCAACCCATGAAGCTCTCTTTCTCGTTTTTGGAATCTCGAAGAAGCCACGTTTGACGTAGAAATGTCGAATCTTAAAAAGGTTTTGTGTAAACGGGGGGGGGGTAAGTGACTTGGACTTCGCTTAGGGTTCATTTTTGAGACTGCGTTTATGTTTATACCCCAGTTCCCGAGTGAGATAGTATAATGCAGACTCATTTCTTGTGAGAGAGATTAGCTTCAAAGTTTGGCCGACTAAATTTAATCCTAAAGGGAACGTCATTATGAGTGAGTTATGATTTGTTTGGACTAGTCTGATTGTTTAACTTCGTTTGCCGTACTGGCTTGACTGGGTGACTCACAATTTGATGAATGAAATGAGACGGAGGTTAGGACAGGATAAGTGGGATTTAAACCCTAAGTTCATTGACTAGTCTGATTGTTTAACTTCGTTTGCCGTACTGGCTTGACTGGGTGACTCACAATTTGATGAATGAAATGAGACGGAGGTTAGGACAGGATAAGTGGGATTTAAACCCTAAGTTCATTAGTATATGCATTAGTCAGTATTTATGTAAATTAAATAGATATAAACTAAATTTTAAGTGGCTATTGTGAATACAAGTTTCTGAAATAAACAAGTATATTTGCCATAAACTGCGGAGTATCTGTACAGGGGTGATTTAATGGGCCCCCCTCATTTTTGGAAGCCCAAGAGAAATTTTTCAGCTATTTTGAGTGCTAATTCGGCCATTTTTTGAAGAAGATTAGGTCTAAGTCCCCCCATTTCGAATATTTTTTGATACCCGGATATCAGCGTAATTTGCGTTAACGAACATCCGGTTAATCCGTTTATTTGAAACTGAAGCTCAAGAAATTTTTTTCAGTTCACAGTCGAAATTTCAAGTTTTCCGACAGTTTTTTGGTGATCTGCGGCAAGCCCGTATACAATCAAGACGCTTGGTTTCAAGAATAATTTCTGAAGATTTTTAGAAAATTATTTAAAAATTTTTGAAATTCTTGTCAGTATTTAGTGAATGTTTCATTACTTTGTCTGAAATGTAAATGGATAGCCTGATATTTTTCAAATCGGATATCGACTAATTCTAATCTACTTTAGAATAGTAAAGTAAATAAACTTCTAATCCACAGACATAGCTGGGCTTATCCTAGTGGGGGGTGGCCTCCTCTCCATAAATACCCTCCCCCCCCCAATTATTCGCCCGCCCCCCTCCAATCGCCCTCCCAAAACCAGAGGGTGCCCCTTTTGATATCAAATTTTGTCCTGAAAAATTCGCTCAGAAAGCCAAATTTTCAAAAATTTTCCGGCTCCGCCAGAGATTTTTACTCATTTTTTGCCTTTTTAACATTAAATCTGCCTATTTTTGTAATAAAAATTCTATAACTTTTACAGTATATATATGCCATGAATATATCGCTATTTTTAACATACGTATTTTTCGAAAATTTTCGTCCCCCCCAAGGAAAAGTCCATAGAAAGAATAAGCCCAGGACATAATGTATATAATGTACGTAGTTCTTAACCTGTTACCTTAGCTAAGTGTGAGCTGATCTGATAGTGTAATACTGTTCGTATGGCCAGGATCAGTTCCAGGATGGTCGGGAGGGCGTGGAGGATGGTGAGTAGGAGAAAAATGATGGTATAGTCCCACCGGTACCGGCTCCCGTACTCCTCTACCATCTGGGACTTGTGCTTTTGTTTACCTAAACAGACAGACAGACCAGAAGTAAACAAACTTGTGTAGACAACAAACAACAGTCAGCTAGTAGTCAATAGTGATGGACTCCTTTACGGGTTTTCTGTATCCGGTTATCTGGCTATGTGTACTGTGTAAAGAAAAGAATGTGTTTTTGTTTTCCAAGCTAGTCCAAGTTTTCTGTAATTTTGGCCATTGAATTGACAGTGCTATATATATACTTGATATCCAATCAAAGCTTCTTTCTATCTGTGTTATTTTGAAGACATTTTTCACAAATATGGCATTGCCAAATTTTTTCAACTTTTATTTTTGTGTCCAAAAATTTGCAAAATGTGTTATTTTTTTACTGCAATCCTGCCTCTGCAACCTGCAAGTCTGTCAGCGAAGCGATAACTTTAGTATTTGGCACAGGCGTTTAAATGAGGCAGACTATATAAATTAAATATTTTTCATTAATAAATACGTAATAATAACAGAAATTTGATTCATATTATGTTAATTACTTGTAAAAAAAAAGTAAAAAACCTTACCAGCCGTTATCAGTATGGCATTGAGTGACCAGCAGACAATGGCAGTGGTCAGGACACCGGCTTGAATGGACATCAGATAGGTGAGTCGTTTCCAGTGGATCACGTGATCTGGGCTGCTGGAACCTGATTGGCTGTTGCCCTTCTGCCCAGGGGGGCCAATCAGAGACGACAGAAAGGTATAGTGGGGGGCACCGGGGGCCAGTCGACGATCTGATTCCAGTTTGGGGTTGATCAGAACGTATCGATCTGTATAAGTCCATACCAGGGAAAGTAGCATACAAATGATTACGGCCAGGCTAGCTAGGAGTAGCCTAAGCCAGCGACCGCCCACTGAACCGCAGCTGCCGTGCGGTCGGCGGCGAAACCAGCTGAGGGTAGCGGCCAGCCGGTGTAGGGAGAGGCAGAAAATTAGGAGGTGGTCCAGGGTCACTAGACCGTCTAGGGCTAGCTGACTGTAGGCGCTGACCTCTTGAACCACTGGGGATATGGTCTGAAAAACAAGGAGGATTTGAGGTGTACAGACAGAATGAAGAATTGTGTAGTTTAGAAACTGGGATTTTATGTCATGGGTTTAGTGACGATTTACTTTTATTATTATTTATTTTTACATTTATTTCAAAATAACTAACATTAAACAATAGCAAAAAGAGGTTACGCGTTATCTGAACGTAGTAAGTAGGATTTACACTTAACAAAAGGACTTTAAGATGGCATGAACTGTCATAATTTTTCTTTCATGTTCGTGTGTATGTACGAGAACATCCTTTCTACAAGATCATTTAAATTATGTTCAGTTTGTTCAATGCTCAGTTTGCGGACCTTTTTAAAGCGTTAATCTTATTTTTCGACCACCGTTAACTTGCATCTTTTAATTTTCCTCCTGGCCTTTTTTAAAGAAAATCCCAATTTTCGCTTTTGATATAGGGAAAGTTTTGTACTGTATAATCTGATGTAGGAATAGGGGAAAGCACTTGTGCTTGTTTGTACATACCTGACAGTTGATTGCCTTGTTTTCATCCTTCCCATTTTGAGCTGCTCCTGCCGCCGCCGTCACGCACGCCTGAACCTCTTCCTGCGGCAGCAGCAGTTCCGGTAGATGTCCGCTGGAAAGTGTGACACATTTGAGGAAATCGACCAGTGAGACGGCAAACAGTAGCACGGCGCCGCTGGAACGCAGTGTGGGACTGAGGAAAATCAATATGCAAATTAGGTTAGCCAGTAGGCCGAAAGTGGTCAGGCCCGCCAGGCTTGCTGCCAGGGCAATGCGGTAATAGATGGACAGCATACTAGGTTAGACTTAAGATAGTGAATTAAGCATAAAGCATACAGAAATTGATGGTATTAAGGAGCTGAGATATACTTAAGGATTAGGTTAATCCCAGTAATCCTCCGGCGAAATATTTCGGGCCATGAGACGCCATAAATGTAGGATCCTGAAAATTGTGCAACATAAAATGCAATTTTGATTGCAGAAATTGCAACCACCACCCTTGTTAAAACAGGAAGTGCATTAGTTTTCGATATACGCAGTTGTGTTTAGCTTAAAAGTTGGTGGGGCAACTTGTTTCCGCTTCGCTGGAACATCGGTTTTTGCAGTCCAGAAAAACTATTTATCATTTCATTTCCGTTTGTTAAGAAAAAACCGTTTCCACAGTTATTTTTTCATTAAGCTCTTGCTGCAATATTCGTAAACTCTTAAATAATTCTTAATCGTAACTTTATCAAGTTTAGTGTTGATCTTTAAAAGGTCATCCCTTATTCAGTATAATGGTCGCAAATTATTTATATATACGTAAGGAAGCTTCAAAAAAGCGAGTAATTTTTGTAAAAAAACTAGCTTTACTAGCTTGGCCGTAATAACTCAGATAAGCGAGATTAATTTGATCTGACAAGTTTTATCCGTAATATCCAGTTAGCCTAGCTTATTTCGTGAAAGCAGAAAGCTAATCTGTTGCTAATTTGACTGGGTTTTAAGTGACAGTCTCTTGCTAAATGCATAAATGAATGACTGAATGAATGAATGAACGAATTGAGGCGAGAGAAATTTCTAATTATTTATAGATCAAGTAAAAGCTGTAAAATTGTCAGTTTTTCAAAATGGTTGATAAACTGGACAACCTGTTGGGGATATCTGTAATCTAAATTTTAATTGTAATGCTAATTAGGAACACTACTAAACTATGAATGTATGTATATAGATAGACATGATCTTGTATGCTTGGCTTATTCTACTGGGGGGGGCGGTGCCCCCCCCCCATAAACACCCTTCCCCCCATAAAATCGCCCCCCCCCAAAAAAGTGGGTGCCCCTTTTGGCACCAACTTTTGCCCTGAAAAAATCGCTCAGAAGGCCAAATTTTCAAAAAATTTCCGGCTTGGCCGGAGATTTTTAGTCGATTTTTGCCTATTTAAGCGCTATTTTTGCACTAAAAACGAACTTTTTTGGCGATTACTATAAAAATAGCACAATTTTTAGCATGTTTTTTGAAAAATTTTGAAAAATTTTCGCCCCCCCAAGAATGACTCGCCCCCCGATGCCCCCCCCCAAAGAGCCCCCCAAGAAAAATTCCCTAGAATAAGCCGAGTGTATGTAAGGTGGAATCGTGTTTAGGAGAGGGGGGGGGGGTCGTTGCTTACGCGTTTCCTGTACCCTTTAATTGTTGCAAACGCGAATTTTTAAACTTTTTAAATATTAGATATATGTAAGATTAAAAGTAAATTGTATAATTAGTTAACAGGTATGTATATGCATAAAAATCGCAAAAAAGCAATGAAAACCGAGAAAATGATTTTGGTTAAATCTAAAGTTAAGCCTAAAATCTAAAATCCAGTTGAATTCTGAAGTCAGAAACATGATATAGAATGAATATGAACATGTGTATATGTGTGTCATTTCATACACATAGAAACAGAAAAATAATCAAAGTTTAAATGATTAAAAACGTTTTTTACAAAACTAGAGTTCTTTATAAACTAGGTGTATTGTGTCTGTAGTCGGTTTTTTCCTGAAAAATTTTATTCGATAGCAAAAGGAGAGAATTAAAAGCTTAAATTTTGGAAGGAAATAGGGTTAAACTACAGCATCGACTAGAACCTAACCTTTTAGTTTTCAACTCAGTTATCAAAACTTAAACTTTTGACTTTGACGTCTAACTTTCTTATCATTAGGGGCAACAGACACCACAATATGCACACAATTAGACAGACGCACACTCACTCATACGTACACACATATACATACATACACGTAGATGAAATAGCGCGCTTTATTGCATTTTTCAGTAGCATTTTTGTGCTGCAATTTTGCAACAGCAGCGTTTGCTTGCATTTGCTTGGAGTTGCAGCACGAGTACAGCAATTTCGGCAGCATCCCACCCAAACATAGTTATGTGCTGCTGGCAAAAAATGGATTTAAACGATTATGGACATGTGCTCTTAAATATACAATTCTTGAGTAGGTATATATATATATACGTATATATATATATAAATTTGCTTAAATGTTTGTAAAAAATAAAATTTTGGTAAAAGGTATATATATATATATATATAAAAATTTTCAAACTCGGCAGTTTGGACAAAATATTTCAATATTTTAATTTTGGATTTGTGAGCTGCTGACTTTAAAATTCCAATTTGACTCAAATTTTTTTCAACAAAAAATCGTTTTGGGAGAAGGTATATATATATATATATGATCCATGTAAAAACTTACAACAGAAGCAACTCGTAGGGCTAGAGCAGTCTAAATGAGAAAGAAGAAGAAAGTCATGTAAAGTATGATTAATTGCTGATGAGTGTGTAGTTTTGTAAGTTGAAGAATAAGCAAAATCCTTTTAGTGTGCTAAAGATGAGCGTAGGGTGTACCGAGCGTAGAATGAGAGAGAGTTGTTTTTTGCAATTCAAAAAAACTATTGCAGTCCCTTCTTTATTGTTGTCCAGATGGAAAATCGACAGCTGCAAACAAACAAACAGCGTACGTGCGTACGTGCGCTTTCACTGACTCTGCTAAAAAGAAATCCAGACTCTTAAAAAGAGGAGGGTTTTGAAAAGAAAATGAGTGAAAATGAAAGTTTTTCCTTCGCATAGTTTCCCACTTTACTGCTTCAAATGTTTTTGCTTGAAGGGAGTAATTCTTGCGATTCTTTTTTGTCTGTAAATTTTCAATTAAAGTGACAAAGGGAAACTCTCCTTGCTTCTGTGTGTTCCCTAAATTTTCCTTGAATTCGAAAAATCTTGCTTTAGCTTAAAAAACAGGGAAGACAACTTAAACTTAATTTTTCACGCTTTGCTTCAAATTGGCCGTGGTAGTGTCGTCGGGTAAAATTGAAATTTCCAGAAAATTTGAGCCATATCTATTAATGGTATATATAATACATATGGATGTTGAATGCATGTACAATTGCTATGTTGCTTGCTTTATTTTGCTTGGTTTGCTAGAAAATGTAAATGTAGATAAATGAGAAAGTAGTCTTAGTATGTTCAAAGTGCGATACAATGACAACAGGTGATGTGATTCCAATTATACTATCTAATCTAAGCTTACTCTGACATTTGGGAACAAAACTGTGTCGTAAAAATTTGGAGGGATTAAAAAGTATTAAGATATCAGATGTTGACTTCAAGCAGACTTATATAGGTGCTGTCAGTTATATATTACCCATTTTGGGGGGGGGGGGGAAGGAAGGGGGGTATGATCTCGATATATTTGGATCTAATTAAGATCTGTTTTTATGGCACTAACTGGAGATATGCTGATACGTATATATATTACCTTTATGTATCACATTTGACAGGCAGGAATTTTTGGTTGATAGCCATAAGCAAACACAGCCCTCCCGCTCTCCCACGGATAAACTAAGGCTTAACCGAATCCCCCCAGGGACCAATAATTTTGAGCGATGAAATGCTATTTTGGAAAATTCCTTTTTGTCTCTGAAAATGGATGTAATAAATGGTGGTAGAATAACTGTTTTTTCCTGGGCTGGTATCACCAGGACCAATTCTGTCGAAATAAACACAAACACGCTACACACAGATTGCTATAATGTACGTATATATACATAGAGTTGTCGTCAAACTTAGTGTTATTTTAATATTATAAGAGCATAGGGGGGTATAGATATACGCTGAGTAAATTTCCTTCCACTGGTAGAATGGGTCGGGTTTTAATTGCTTTTCATTAAATGACCGTTTTTATGGGGTCCTCTGCATTTGTTTTGTTTAATCTAGATAAAAGTTGTTTCAGACTGAAGCAGAAACTGGAAGAGAAGTTGCTGGCTCAAGATTGGTAGACAAATAAAAAATGTTTAGATCATAAAATAACTTGTAAAATAATTTCATTTTGGAGATAATACTTATTCGTTGTACCCAGAAACCTTCAAAATTTTCACTAGTGCACACTCCTAATTAAGTTTAGTTTATGAATTATATATATATATATATATATATGTATTATATAATATATATAATAATAAACTATAATAGAATATATATAATAAACTTTCAATTAACACGTGAAAATAAATACATTGAACAATAATTAAAGTATGATAAATGAAGCACGATGCATAAACATGAGGCGCTATCTTTAAATTTAGCAGAAACCTAAACATATCTGCTGTGGCTGTGTATATTTATTTCTACTAAAATGAAATTAAATACCCCATTATTAAGCCATACCAACACACTTGTACAATGCAAGCTGTGGTAGTAAAATTAAACCATTGTGCTAGCAACAATTCCTATAGAGTAAAGCTGGTCTCCGGCTTATAAGTGAAAAGCAAAAGGGGGTGGGTCACTGGTGTTACCATCTGCACCTGCATTTTCTATCCTATAGTGGAAAATAAACTGAATATATATTAATCCTAAATTTTCAAAATAGAAAAATGCCACCCCATAAAACCCTTCTCAGTTTCTATAGGGCGGAATTATTCCATTAAAATTTGCAGGAACACTGAAACACAATATATATATATATATATATATATATATATATATATATATATATATATATATATATATATATATATATATATATATATATATATATATATATATGTATATATATATGTATATATATATGTATATATATATATATATGTATATATATATATATATAGTGTTTGCTACAAATATACACTATAGGATTGTGGTAAAATGAAAAATTTTGTGACAAACAAACGCTCGTTGTACTGGTGTCAAATAGGCGGGCAAAGTAGTCTACTTTTGACACTGCTACCTTTGGGACCAATTTAATTTTGTCATTTTGGACATAGAAACCCCCCATAAAATTGATGAGTTTATGCTGGGTAAAAAGGTGACTTTAACAACTTAAGTTGTAAATTTGTATACCTAATGTCTGTCTGCCTGCATATGTTTAGTGAAAACGTATATACGTGTATCATATCACACTTTCTACTAGAATAATAGCAGAACAGATTTGGAGAATTTAGGATAAAGTCTGGTTATTTTTTGTGTAGAAGGATAAAGTTCCGTTTTCGGGCTTCTTTCTTAAAAGTCCTGGACCTTTATAGCACAGAGTCAGGAAACTGGTAACTGCACTCTCTACGAAAAAATCCGCAAAAAACAGTTGCAAAAACCGATAAGAAGATTTTTGAGAGTTTAGTTACTTATAAGTTCACACTAGCGCACAAGCACAAGCACAAACACAGTCGGTTGGCGTAATAGCCTCTGAAAGCCATCAAAGAGTAGGCATCTTTAAAGGAAAGGCTAAGGGTCGACCACTACAGGAAAACTCTACTCTTAGTATACACCCTGATCTGAAATAGACCCCCAGAATGATGGATTGGATTTATAGTATAGGAAATTAAATTGGCACCGCAATTCAAAGAGAGGATGACCCAGGCCACTAATCTTTGCATTAACTGTCCACTCTAAGCCCATAGAAAGGGTCTTATCTTTGAGTTAACATTCTTTCTTAAAAGTCCTGGACCTTTATAGCACAGAGTCAGGAAACTGGTAACTGCACTCTCTACGAAAAAATCCGCAAAAAACAGTTGCAAAAACCGATAAGAAGATTTTTGAGAGTTTAGTTACTTATAAGTTCACACTAGCGCACAAGCACAAGCACAAACACAGTCGGTTGGCGTAATAGCCTCTGAAAGCCATCAAAGAGTAGGCATCTTTAAAGGAAAGGCTAAGGGTCGACCACTACAGGAAAACTCTACTCTTAGTATACACCCTGATCTGAAATAGACCCCCAGAATGATGGATTGGATTTATAGTATAGGAAATTAAATTGGCACCGCAATTCAAAGAGAGGATGACCCAGGCCACTAATCTTTGCATTAACTGTCCACTCTAAGCCCATAGAAAGGGTCTTATCTTTGAGTTAACATACGGGGGGCATTCGTACGTAGTTTATATATCAACATATATACCGGGCGGTCAATCTATAGTATATGTCATATAAATGCACCAATCTGAACAACATTCATTTGATGTTATTTGACGTACGACTTACGTATATACATCGTAAATTTCTTATTAATGGTATGGTATGTGTAACCTTCTAATGTCATAATGAAGTAGATATTATATATATATATATATATATATAATGAAATATATATGAAAATTCTGTGTTTATGTAGATAAAAACTTTGGACTACTAATGTGGCATATCGTGTCCACAGGAGCATAGCAAAGCCGAGCATGGTAATCAATTAAAATGGTACTTTGGAACCTAGAACCTATATCCTATATATATGGGGGATATCTGGCTGTTATTTTCCCCAGTTGGTACTTCCGAGATAAGGCAATGAAACCTTTTGAATTAGTCATCCACCACTGGGCTAGGTTTCCCTTTGTCGCAAGATTTTGTGGACATGATAGCATGAAATCAATTCGAACAACCGTAGGCTTTACCTTTACCTTGAAGTTGCCTTTTACAAACTTAAGTGATGAAATTATATGATGGATAGATTGTATGAAAGGCAGTATTCGCATATAAGACTCTTATATTTGGGAATAGTAATTAGTATAAACAATTGTATATAGATAGATAATTGAAGCATAAAGTTTGTTTGTTATTTGTAATAAATTGCGTCGAAGAGAGTTGATAAATACCTTCCTACTTAGCAGATGATAGAAAAACCGATTTTCAGTAATGTTTTTGGAGCTGAATGAGCCACCCCTCTAATTTTTATTTGTCGGGATTTAATATAGAGCTCCAAACCATTTGTCAATGTTTTTGGATAAGGCTATTTCGTGATTATGTAATGAAGCCTAATCCAAATTAGATCTATCCTTAGTTTTACGGCGGTCCGGCTGAGTAATAAACTGACTGGCAGTGACTAACCAGGAAACCTTTTTTGGAGATAAAGAAGTTTGGTGTAAACAAGTCTAAGATGGTCAAAGATGTGTCAGTTTCGGGGAAAACAACAACTATATACGGGAATCTGTTGGGAGACATCAAAAGTGGATAGAAGAATTTGTGTTGTAGTCTTGCGGGCGGGATTTTTTACGTTACGAGGAACACTAGAGCCACTAGCTTGGCAAAATTTGACTTAAAGCTCTAAAGAGAGCTACACGAGCGGCGCCTTTCCTTCATATCTACGCTAAAGGAGGTGCTTTAGTTGGGGCATTTCTGACCTAAATGGCTACTTGATTTACACCTTAGATTGGCTTTAGGTTCCCCGGGTGGTTGGGTAACAGGGTAACCATCTACCCTTTAGGTATAAGCTTAGCTCGGCATCGGCTGGTATATAATTTTTAGACTGAGATTAAGCTAATTTTCTGCTGGGATCTGGGTAAGGTTTATGCTAAAGTTCATTTTAGTGGAGATGATGCTGCCCCTTCTTCTCCTTAATTAGATTTGTGAATTTTGACACGTTTCTGGAAATTTCTAACCTTTTCCAAGGCAGGGATGGTTTTGGCTTTGGGGGGGGGTCTTTTTTGTCTAATTTTGGAACTACGAGCCTGTAATGAAGATTGCTTTAGAGAGTTTATCTTGGATTAAAGATGGAGTAATATATATAGATCAGCGGATAATTCTAAGGGAACGGAGTAGCCGTGGTCTTGTTTCAACTGACTACCCAAACGGAATTGACTTGACTGCTTGCAGGTTTTAGGTTGTCTCTTTTTTGTTTTTTAATCTTGTATATGCATATATTAATATTTTTGTTTCAGGCAAAGGATCATACATTCCTGGAAAACGGATTAACGGATAATCCGGAAATGTTTCAAAAATCGGTGACATTATTTCGTCAAAAGTGGCTGAGCGAGCAACTAGCCGGTTAAGAATAACACTTCGCTCTTGAATGAAGACTTGTTTTGTTGGTTGTTTTCTTTGTATTTTGAGTTTAGTAGTACGTATTATGTGTAATTGTTTTGTTTTGAAATTGTTTAATTGTTGTATATATGTGCCAGTAAATGGAAGAATGATTTAGGGCTTAGCTTCGCGAATGATCGCGGAAACTCCGTACGGTGATTTGCAATACGGTTGCGTATAGTGTTGTTCACCGGCCCAATTTTTCGTGGGCCGTCCGGTGTCACTTTTCGCCGGCTCGCCGGCTCTCCAAAATACAAGTAAAAATATAAGAAATTTCACAGTTTGAAGGGAGATGGTAGACAGTTTAAGGCGATTAGCCGCAGAAACTGTCATCGGCTGCCCAGCCCCCTCTGGACTTCGTTCAAGACAGGGCCGGTGGACAACACTAGTTGCGTTTGCATTGTATTAAAGGGTATCGCCCGATTACCTAATCTTATAGCCATCGATTTCGCTCATTTTCAGATATTGTGTACCCGCGAAACGTCTCCAAAAAATTACAATTTTTTGGAGTCTAGTTGAACATATCAGCATGGACTTCTTAAATTGTCAGCCACATCTCACGTAATCGCGCACATACTTTTTCAATAGAAACAATACCAATACTGTTAATAATTAGTGGGAACCATTAACAAACTTCCATTATCTGTGTAGCATTTTCATGCTCTTTTTAACCATAATAAAATTATTGAAGTTAGCCGCAGTAATAGTTCACAAAATATTTTTCAAAAAATTAAATTTCAATGTCATTTTAAAACATCAAAAAATAAATTTAAATGTTTGAAAAATCTTTTGTGAACAATTGCTGCGGTTTACTTTTATGATTTTATAATGGTTAGAAAGAGCAGAAAAACCCAACAAAGTTAATGGAAAAGTTTGTTTATAGTGCCCACTAACTAGTAGTAATAGAAGCATGTTTCATGACTCAGTGTAGCTGCTGCTGGTCACTACATAACTTTAGGACCCTAGATTTAGTAGCCCTGAAATTGTTACGTGAATAAGAAAGCCCTTCAATAAAGTGAGGACCCTAAATGTAGTGTCACTTGACCCTAAAAAGTATGCTCGGATCGGTTCCACTGGAACCGGTAGAACCGGGACCGGAAGGATTTTTTAGTTGGCCGGCAGAGGAAGGCTCCTCTCCGGCTCCTTTCTGCAGCCCCCTTTTTAGCCAAGGCTACCGAGCAAGCCAATCAGTTTTCAGCCATCTTCGTCACTGTTGTCAAGCGGGGGGCGCCTGAAATAACCGCACGGCAGTCTGGCTTAGGGACCATGTTTTCTGTCCATGGCCTTTGCTTCTCCGCCTCTTGTCCGTATTTTAGCAACGGTCTGCGGAGAGCAGCATTTTTCGGCTCACAAGGAGAGCCACAATAATGCTGGGCCACTTACAAAAAAATTGACTTGCGAAATTCTGACTAGTGAAAGTCCGACTTACACAGAAAGAAAAATTAGAATTCTGGCGTGTTAATGTTGGTCGCCACTCGCACGATTTAAACTCTGCTTTAAGATTTTGTCAACGCCCAGCCAACGCTAATGAACCTCATTTCTAACTGCAGCCTGCGTACAAATTAAACTCATACTTATATAACACAAATTTTATTTGTTCATAAATTCAGTAACAAAGGAGATCGGATCTTCCACCTGTGGAAGCTGGTTGATGTTTAACCCTTTATGGGTTTCCATATCTCCTGTGATATGCAACTTTAACTGGCTGCTCCAAGCTCCGCCTATTGTAACAGCCAATCATCTTTTAGCAAACGATAAACATGACTATGATTGGCTAAAACGTAGCACACTCCTGACAAATGCACTAGTCTTGACAAAATTGGGCGGGATTGTCTGCGAGCATTGCGCAAGGGAAGAAACGGCAAATTTTGGGTGTAATTTTGGGACGGTTAGAGGGAGTCAAGCGGGCTACAAAAATTCATGTGGGTAGATAACTTATTGTTGTATGTCTGTATATGTATAAAAAAATTCCACCTTTCGTAGAGTTTTCCCAAACCACATTTTTCATGTCATATCTCACGAGATATGATGACCATTCAAGGGTACTAAAAATTTGTTTTACTCGGAACAATTTTTTCAAGAAAATCGAAATAAATTTCTTTATTTTTGCGTAAAATCGATGCTTACGCGTCACAATAAAACAATCATGTTTAGACATAATGTGTGCTTAAATGCAAAATTTAAAACTTAAAGAATTTCAATAATCCGGTTCCATTTTTGTCTACCGCATTCAAATTCCCCATGGGCAAATAAAACTCGCTGTAAAAGCGCCCCATCCTGCCTTCCTCCCTCCATTCCGGCTTGAAATTCCCATTCCTCCCAACTTTCCACTTTTGTCACCACGTTTTACCACCTGTTTTGCGAAAATCCGCAGTATACTAAAGTGTCCGCTGTTTCAGCGATGCCTACGACGGTCAAGGAGCATCGGTTAGTGACCGGTCGTACGGATTCTTCCACAAATTCGGTTCGCCAAGTCATTGTCACTCCAAACCTTGAAGAAAGTGAGACTGAATCCTCATCTTCAGATGATGATTACGATTACGACCCTATGTCCACTTTACAAAAGTCAGCATCAGAATCATCTGAGTCTTCTGATTATGCGACGGAAGATGATGACATCGAAGTAGTTAACCCTTCTCCTACAGCAAACCCTACTCCCGCCCCAACCCAGCATGCCCGATCGGAACCTTTTCAATATCGTTGGCGTCGCCGTGACCCTGCCATGCCCACTGTGACCTTTACTGGCGCACCCTTTCCGGATCCGCCAGAACCCATACCTTCTCCACTTGAGTATTTCAAAACATTCTACACTGACGATTGCTTCCAGCTTATTGCAGAACAGACCAATCTGTACTCTCTGTTCAGCAGACCGGGAAATCGATTGGAACGGACAAAGACGAGATTGAACAGTTTCATGGACAGTTGCTGAAGATGGCTGTTTTCAAGCTTCCTCAGCTTCGACTGTATTACAGTCCACATACTCGCATACCCGCTGTAGCCGACTGTCTGTCCGGCGGGATAAAACGGTTTAAACAGTTGAAGCGATTTCTGCATATCAACGATAATGCAAATCAGCCTCCGCGTGACAGTCCAGACAGAGACAAGCTCTTCAAAATCAGACCACTTTACGACATTGTCCGTCGAAATTGCTTGAAGATTACTCCTGAAGAACGGCATTCGATTGATGAACAAATAATTCCGACGAAAGGGCGAACTGGACTAAAGCAGTACAATCCAAAAAAGCCGTCCAAATGGGGTATCAAGGTTTTCGCCAGGTGTGGTATTTCTGGTATCGCCTACGATTTTGAAATTTATACTGGAAAGGGTACTGTGTCAGATATTCCTAATGTTCCTATGTCAAGTGCTATTGTTTTACGTTTGGCCAGCACGCTGGAAAAACATAAAAATTTTAAAATTTATTTTGACAATTTCTTTACTTCTTTGGATCTCATTTGTATGCTAAAAAGTGATGGATTTTACTGTGTGGGAACTGTCAGAGCTAACCGCCTCAGGGGATTGCAGTCGCAACTAATGTCGGAGAAGGATCTTAAAGCTGAAGGTCGTGGATCGTTTGATTATCGTACCTGCGCTAATCATAACATCACAGTTTTGCGCTATCTGGACAATGGCGTTGTGCAGTTGGTTTCTTCCTACATTGGTTGCCAACTGGGTGGTGAAGCGAGCCGTTGGTCAGCTATGGAGAAGACCCGAGTAATGGTGCCACGGCCAAAAATGGTAGAAGAATACAACATTCACATGGGTGGAGTGGACTTGGCAGACATGCTTATGTCGTTGTATCGAGTTGGTGTGAAGGGGAGAAAATACTACCTGTACATCGTCTATTATCTAGTCAACCTTTCTGTAGTCAATGCTTGGAGATTGTACTTGCGCCACTGCGAACAGCTCAAACTGCCGAAAAAGGAAACGCTGCCTTTGCTTGATTTTTTGTGTGAAATTTCAGATGGGTTGGTTCGTGCTGGAAAGTCTGTTTCTGCAACACGGCGTGGACGGCCTTCTGATGCGTCCAAGGTCAACGGCAATACCGCCCCTAAGAAGCGACCCAAACTGGCCGTTCCCATTCCTTCCACTGATATTCGCTTCGACGGAGTTGACCACTTGCCTAAGATCTTGGAACCTGATGAAGGCAAAGTAGTCCGTAGAACCTGTGCCTATGATCTGTCCCCGAAAGCTAGTTCTTGCAATGGAAGGAAAGACTGATCAGGTTTTGTCTCAAGTAATTTGCTCAAAATGCTTGGTGCCTTTGTGCTTAGTGACTGGAAAGGAGCCACGCAACTGCTTTGAACAGTTTCATCAGAAATCCTGAATTGTCTCATTTTCTTTTATGTCCATTTATACAGTCATGAGCTTACTATTGTGCAGTTTCCGGTTATTGTCACCTCATTTCTCATTTTTAGGACCATGCCAAATTTTTGTGATTGCTCAGTATACTCTGTTTGTGAATTGTGGCGTTCTTTTTTAATTTTACAAGATTGTTGATTTTCAGTAAATTTGGTATCTCTTTAAGGTTAACATATCTCAGGAGATATGGATTGTATCTTCGTTTCTGCAAGGCCAAACCAAAACTAAACACCAAATTTATTAATAAAGGGCTAGAACAAGCACATGTATGGGCAAACTGATTTTTTTCCTCAACGAATCTAAAATGTGACCTTTAAAGGGTTAAGACAAGTTTCATTGCAAATATATTAATTTTCTAATTTACTGAGGGTTAGATTATTTGATTCTGCAACCCCCGCTAATGTTTCTGTGGGGGCAAACGTTAATTACAGGATAGTTTTAATGTGGTAGCCAGTAAATACAGTTTCTACACAATTTCAACAACTATTTAACCTCTTCTGCACGATCCAACCATAAATGGGAGACAGCTCTGAAAAAGTAATAAGCAACGCTGTTTCTGGTGATACCGCTGTTCAGTTTCAATATAGGCAAGCGCCAGTTTAACAAGTGTAATATTCGATGAATGACAGTATTAGTTCTTTGTTTTGCAGAAACTATCTTCCTTCATGTTCATAGGCTCTGGTTTAGTTGGTGGAACTGCCCCGTAAAGTCCAACCCAGGAGTGACTATTGACACAAAGTGGCCAATAAGCAGTGTTGGACGCGGGCCGAAATTTGCGGCCCGCACCCGCCCCGCAGCCCGCGCTCAGATTTTTGGCCCGCACAGGGCCGGCCCGCGGCCCGCATCAATAAAATTCCGCCCGCGGCGGCCCGCAACTAAATGTAGGTTATGCAAGCATCATAGCATTAAATAATTGCTACTTTCATTGATTATTCGTCGTTTTTCCATAGAAACTGCCATATAAGCGCGATTGTTGTTTTGAAAAGCATTCATATGGCTGCAGTCGTGAGTTTTTCAAATTTTTATTGCCTTCTAATGTAAGAATTTTGGCCTAGCGACTGTATTATTGTAGCCCCCCCGCTGCTTCTCAGCTATTTTCTTGGGACTTTGAAAATTTCGGTGAATTTTGAAGTGCCATACTAAACTACTGGAAAACATTGCCCAAAACGAATTACAGTTACAGTTACACAGAGGATATGTATTAAATTTTGCGGTGGCATGTGCGATTTGACTGTAGTGCCGGCCTGTGGTGCGACCTGGGGATTACCTAGACTCGGTGGGGAAAACTCCATGACCGAGAAAAGACCCAAATTTCAAGATAAATTTTTTATAGCAGCAAAAGGAAGATTCATGCAATTCTTAGCTCAGTAGAGCCTCCTGGTCAATGCGGTATGAATTTTACCTTTTATCTATCTTTCTATGTGTTGCCCAGGTGACCGAAATCAAGCTGCGGGTACTAATTTTCGGCCCGCCCCGCCCCGCCCCGCGGGTACCCGCGGGTACCCGCAGCCCGCGCCCAACACTGCCAATAAGACAATTTGCACACTGGGGAGAGGACTAGTCTCCTGTGCCGACTGGATAAAAACATGTTGGATAGTATTAAGGAAATGATAAACAACCTCAGCTAAGTTTTGTTTTGTTACACTTATAGGTCAAACTTGAAAACAGTATATATTTGGTTGGAACAGTAATTAGTATGAGGGGTGAAAAAGGTCCCCTTGTGTTTTTGTACTCAAAATTTCAAGAAGTTTTAATTACTCCTGACAGCAGCGGACTTTTCTTTCTTTCCTATTTCAGACTTGGCCTCCCTTCCGAGGCTTTTCTGCAGCCAATTTTTCCCCAATTGCCTTCCAAGTGCGCACTGCTAGATTTCAGCCATCATAGTTTCTACAGGTATGCGGGGGGCAACTTGTGTTGGACAGAACAAGACTGGTTGCCCTGGACGAGACTGCAATAACCGTACGCCGGCTTGGCTTGGGGACTATGTTTTCTATCCGTAGTCTTCTTCTCTCCGCCTCTTGTCAGCTTGCGGTCTGCGGAGAGAAACACCTGACAGGCCTCCCGTAGAGCCTAAACGGTGTCGAGCCCTCACCAAAAATATCAACTTTCAGTCTGGAAAATCTGATAATTTTTCTAGCTTTTGAATGTAGTCTTCGAAGTTTTCCGAAACCTATTATGCGGCATTATTCTTCCACAAGTAAGAGTTTAACTTTTTCCTGTATGTTGGTAAGATACGCACTTATTTTTGAGCTGATGATTCCTTTTTGGAGTCATCAACTTTGAAGCATTAATTAACAAGGTAATTTGCATGAACGGGTTGCCGCTGCATTTTCCTCTTATAAATGAGATATACATGTCAATTATCCTACGCTATTACTACAACATATGGCAACTTTTATCTACTGAAAGAGAGCTTTCGAATGGTACGCATATTGTGCTTTTCGACAACTTTTGACTTTTACCAATTTTGGCCGGTTTTGGCCCCATTTTTGACCCCTTTGAGGCTCCTTAACTCAGTTTTCCTACATTTTGGTGCATTGGCCCTATATTTGTGTATTTATTCTTAAAATTTAAACTAGTGTATTCAAAAGAGAGCTTTCGAATGATACCCAGATTGGGCGGTTTCTGTTACTTTCAATTTTGACCATTTGCAGCATCACCGTATCAAGTACTTTCCCATGTCGCATCGGGATGAGCCCCCCAGGTGTCCGGGAGCACTTCACCTAATCCCCTACAAAAATGCCAAATTTCAGCCAAATCGGTAAAGCCAATCTCGAGCTAGATAAGGGGGGGTGCAAAAACGGCAAGAAATAACAAGAAATAACCGACATTCCCAAATTAGACGGCTGCCTTTTTGTGAAAAGGCGGCAACCCAATAATTGTTTACTTGGAGTAGGGTTTGTTTTTTGAGCATTTTACTGTGCACATGCACACTTTTTTCCAAAATGCACACTTGAATTTAAAAATGCTCGCATAAATGCACAGTCAAATTTTACATACTTCCGCAAACCACAAAATGCCCTAAAAATTTCCAAAGTGCTTCAAATTTTAAACAAGCTGGGGGCTGCTGCTGCTGCCCCCAGACCCCCGCTTCTTCTTGCTATTATTTTTCGATCATGGCTCTGTCGCAAAGACCTTACTCTGTTCTATTCTTCTTTACTAAAGCCACTAATTAATTATTGAAATGCGTTCGGTTGTATTTATATATTCATCGTTAGCTGTTAAATAAACAGCTGGATTAAGCCAACTTCCCTTCAAGTATTTCTTCACATTTCTTCCTCTACAACGGTTCGACGCGTAAAATGCTAGCTCTCTCATTGCCGTTTGTTAAAACGGGGCAAGAAATTGTTCAGAAAAAATATGTTTCAAAACCAGTTTGTGTAAACAGAAATATTATTTATGTGTTTAATCATATACAAGATTTAATCGGTAAAGCATCAATTTAGTAAATTTTTAAAAATTTATAATTTGTAAAGATAAGGAGAAATTTAATCTGAACTAAAGTTAAATTAAAATTAATAAAACTAGAATTTGAAAATGTTTTCAGTTAGTGCTTTCCCATGCCAAAACTTGATGACTTAAAATTAAATATTAAATAATAAATAATAAATAATAATTAAATATAATAAGTTTTTAAAGTTTATTTTATTTTAGTCAACGTCAAGCAAGTCCCCCCTGAGGAAAACTGATTGACCCGAAAACAAGTTGACAAGTGGGGATGGCATGAAAAAGAGTTGACCAACTGGGGGATGCCTTAATTGTACGGATTTTTAAAATGCGCAAAATGCACACATGTCCGCTACCAGAAAACAAACCCTGACTTGGAGTTAAGATTTCTAATAGATAGTTGGAAACTAACTTTGGGTTTTCTGGAGTTTTCACTGAATATTAGAATGGGTGCAAACAGATTTTCGCAATTTTCTCTTCGTAGAAGACAGTCGTACACAGACAGACATCTGAATTATTCACTTTTTCGAAATTTTTACATTTTCCCACTTTTTACAGCTACAATGCACCGCCAATTGCAAAAAACAGGATTCCAGGTATTTGTCTTGCTGTATCTGCTGCTACTTTAATGCAAAAAAGAAACATGACTAGTTTCTGAGCACGCAAGATAGAGGATTGCGAGCAATTAACAAACTTCCAATTGTCAAGCAAAATAAATCAGAGGACCAGCTAAGTGGTGGCTGTGGCATGCCGTGAATGCCTAAATCTTACACTTTTTGTCAGTTGAACAAACTATTACAATGGTACACAGGAAATGAATTTAGGATTGAAATATTTTACATATTCATTACACTTTTCAACACATTTTAACACTATTAAAACAGGTGTAAAAATTAAATACTTTTTACATGTAAATTAATAGCCTGTAAATTAATAGTAAAGTATTTAACAACGTTGGCTCATAAGATTTTGATCCAATTTATATAAAAAATTTAAAAAATTTGAATTATAAGCCTTTTTATAAAAATCCCAGTTGGAACTGGAACCGGAAGCTAGAACCAGAACCCGGAGCCGGTGCTCTGGAACCGGAACCGGAACCGATTTCAAAAGTCGGAACCGGTCCGAGCACTACTAAAAAGGGACATGTTTTAGTGGAGCTTTATGAATACGGCCACTGATTGTGAAAAATTTCGATGTCCATGAGGGGAAGTTGGGGGGGGGGGGCGGCCAATGGTCACCAGAAAACCAGATTCTCCTGTTCTTTGGCAAAAAAACAGAAAAATCCGGATTCTGGGATGTACTACCTCTCTGGACGAAGCTGCAAGTCTAGGCGGAACAAACCCCCAACCATAAAGCACTGTATGACTTCGACCCATTCAAGACTTTAAAAAGGGTTGTAGAAGACAATATCACTCCGTAAGTTGATATTAACAGTTAACAACAGTCTCATTTTAGACGTCAGTAATTTTTTCAATAAAATTCAATTTTTTAAATTAAAGTTTTTTTAGTAGATTGAATCCACCTCCTTTTCCATTTATCAAATCCATTTTTCACATCCAGCTTCCGCAAAATGCCAGCTAGACGCAAACCTCTCAAAGACTGTAATCCTGCGTCCATTCAACAGAGGCTTCAGTTCCAGAGGCTTCAACGTCAAACTATCAAAGGGCTCCGAACGCCAGGTGACGTTTGCAAGCAGGCTTCCGTCTCCTACCCCGGCTCTATCTTCGCTAAGAGGAACGTTAATGAGCTCTTACTGCCAAAGACAACAAGACCACCAACCTTGAAGATCGAGGCGATGGTATGGTTAAACTACAAATGGAATTCACTTCCAAGCCCAACATCGATGACGCCATCGCCAGCGTGAAGGAGACCTTTGGCGACGAGGCTGAAATCTGGAAGCCAGAAGGAGCAGTCCGACGGTAGTCACTGCTTGTCTATCCGTCGGCGCCCTTCTGGCCTACGGAGCCCATCTCCTGAGTCTCTCAAAGGCGCCTTTCCCGGTGAGCAAAGCTTTGCCAAGACAGCTGCCTGAGCAACCGGGTTGGGCGCCATGGCAGTGACCACCGCCCTGGACCTGCCAGCGGAGTCCGTTGCAAGTGCCGGAACGGCAGGATTTCTTTTCGGTTACAACAATGCGATGACCGATGGTCCACTCACATCCAACGCCGAATCAGGGCCATCTGGCAATTAGCAGAACCATAAAGGAACAAGGACTACAGGATTTAACTATGTAACTTGATTTAATAAAGCCAGTTTCACAAATTCCTTTATTTCAAAGAGTCAATCACAAGTTAGCGCTAATTATTTAGCAAGTAGCTACTCGTCATGGTCGGAGTAGCTCACAGCAATCATCATTGAATAAGCTGATATCTTCGTTTCCAAGTTCCGTTTCTCCTTCCACCTCTTGACAGGAATCGGGCTCACAAGTAAAAGCAAAGATTCTCAACAAAGCGCTCATAATTAGGACCAGAAATCACAGAAAATGCTGACAATAGTCAGTAGAACTAGATCTTCAGACATGGCAGATTCAGTGATTCAAGAAAGACAGACACTGACTAGGTAAGCTATAGATGTTTTACCGATTCATATTTCTTACTGACTAATTAAGGGGAGTTTTGAGGATCAAATCTTTATTAGATGGTTTCAGAAATTTTTGTAAACAATTGAATAGATGGTTTT
>JASAND010025117.1:0-14519 GCA_030248195.1 Trissonchulus latispiculum
ACCAAATTTGACCACTTTTACGAAAAATTTCATTTTTGACCGAAAATCGCTTATATAAGTCCCCAACCCCAGCACAGCACTCCACAGCCACTTTGAGCATACAGTTCTGACAGCCAAGTTGCTCAGCTCGCTTATGGCTTTCATTTGGAACCAAATTTGACCACTTTTGAAAAATTTCATTTTTTGACCGAAAATCGCCTGATCCCACTCCACTACCACAGCACTCTACAGCCACTTTGAGAATGCGAAATTCTATGACGAAAGTTGCTCAGCTCGCTTAGGGCTTTCATTTGGCACCAAATTGACCACTTTTGAAAAATTTCATTTTTGACCGAAAATCGCCTAGTCTCATTCCACCCCACCACTCTCATGCCACCTTGAGCTGCAGTTCTATGACAAAAGTTGCTCCAGCTCCAGGGCTTTCATTTTGGTACCAAATATGACCACTTTTGAAAAATTTCATTTTTGACCCCATGACCTCCCACCGACCTGACCCTCCAGATGGCAAAGTGGAACCAGCACAGCAAGATAGGTGGGTCAGACGGCAAAACGGATGCCAGAAATAAGCTGGGCGCACCAGAAAACCCCTACAGACAGTGTTTTGAGAGGCTTTGTAAAGCCTACTATGGACCTCCGGGAAGCGGTTACCGACCTGACCCCTCAGACGGTCAAGTGGAACCAACCCAGCAACTTGGGTTACTTGGGCAGCAAAACTGACAGCGGGAGTCGATTCTCCGTCCCAAAAAACCTTTGTATCATAGGGGTCGCGGCAGCGACCCCTATAATATGTGTGAAAAGTGGCTGGAGACAGTGTAAAATAAGCTGCGCAGAAGCTGCGCAAAATCCTGCGCAGATCCTGCGCAGATTTCATGCGCAAATTGTAGAGCACATCGAGTTTAGTATGTCTGTGAAGTTTCAGCCCCGTATCACTTACCGTTGTTGCGCCCCGGACCGGTTATGGCGGCGATGTTTTTTTTCCGGTTTCTCCTATTTGATGGTTGTATTGTACATAATGTTCGCCGCTTTCACGTGATCTGCAGCGGTGGGCCAACCTAAAGGGCTATGGGGTCTAGTAGTACCCTCTAAAGAATTTAAGAATCACAACTTTTTTTGCGCCGCAGCTGCGCCACAGCGCCGCAGTGGCGCCGCAAAGTCGGCTCATAGCGAAAAGTGACCATTTTTGTGGTCGTCGCTCAGGTCGAACGTTACGAACTGGAGCTGATTTCTTTTTATATTCAGGAATTACATATATTGAACTAACTAACGGTCCAGGTTGCGTTTCTCTATCGCTTCCCTAGCGACCACAGTGGCCCGTCAAAAATGGCGAAAATTCGAAAAATGATAAATCGAAATTTCTCGCTATCTATTCAACTTTGAAAGCTCAAATCTTCCATACAATGGTTTTCTGGCACGGGGAATCGATTCCCCCAGTCAGTTTTACCGTCAGACCTACCCATCTTGCTGGGCTGGTTCCACTTTGCCGTCGGGAGGGTCAAGTCGGAAACCGCTTGCTGGAGATCCATAGTAGGCTCTACCTGGCCTCTCAAAACTTTGTCTATAGGTGTTTTCTGGTGCGCCCAGCTCATTCCCGGTATCCTTTTTGCCGTCCGACGTACCTATTTTGCTGGGCTGGTTCCACTTTGCCGTGGGGAGGGTCAAGTCGGAAACCGCTTCCTGGAGGTCCATACTAGGCTCTACTTGGCCTCTCAAAACTTTCTCTATAGGGGTTTTCTGGTGCGCCCAGCTCATTTCCGGTGTCCGTTTTGCTGTAAAACGCACCTATTTTGCTGGGCTGGCTCCACTTGACCGTCTGAGGGTCTGGTCGGTAAGGGGTCAAGTGGTCCAAAATGAAATTTTTCAAAAGTGGTCAAATTTGGTACCAAATGAAAGCCCTAAGTGAGGTGAGCAACTTTTGTCATAGAATTGCATGCTCAAAGTGGCTGTAGCGTGCTGTGGTGGGGTGGGGTGGGGACTTAAACGATTTTCGGTCAAAAATGTAATTTTTCAAAAGTGGTCCAATTTGGTACCAAATGAAAGCCCTAAGTGAGCTGAGCAACTTTTGTCATAGAACTGCGTACCCAAAGTGGCTGTAGAGTGCTGTGGTGGGGTGGGGTGGGGACTTAGGCGATTTTGGGTCAAAAATGAAATTTTTCACAAGTGGTCAAATTTGGTACCAAATGAAAGCCCTAAGTGAGCTGAGCAACTTTTGTCATAGAACTGCGTACCTAAAGTGGCTGTAGAGTGCTGTGGTGGGGTGGGGTGGGGACTTCGGCGATTTTGGGTCAAAAATGAAATTTCACAAGTGGTCAAATTTGATACCAAATGAAAGCCCGCATCGAACTGAGCAACTTTTGTCATAGAACTGCGTTCCCAAAGTGGCTATAGAGTGCTGTGGTGGGGTGGGGTGGGGACTTCGGCGATTTTCGGTCAAAAATGAAATTTTTCAAAAGCGGTCAAATTTGGTATCAAATGAAAGCCCTAAGTGAGCTGAGCAACTTTTGTTGTGTCGGATTTATGCCTTTCTCAACCGGAATTTACATAAAAGATAGACATAGGCCCAACACACATATTATCCCCTTTTGTGCGGAGCATTTTTGTTACTTGTGCAAAATTTGAGCCACCCATGTAGCAAAATAAGCGAAAAATGTAAGTTCAAAGTTCAACCCAAAATTCACCAACTTTGGCCGGCCAGTACCGAAAAATTACGAACGGAGACGGAAAATCATATAGCATTTGAACGACCCCGATATGTGTACTGTTTAACCATATAGTCAGTATTACCCCATATATAGCCCAATCTGACTTATTAAGGCGCCTTTGAAGCATACTTTTTGGCCATTTTAGCGTTTTGGCCGACTTTGGCCCCAAGCCAAAAATTTTTTCCGGCTCCGGGAGGCATAAAAACTAGCTTATTTTCTTATTTTTGATTTGTACTACAAGAATATATATGGGTTTCATAGGCAAAAATTTTTCTATCTGCAGTTATTCAAGCTACAAAACCCCCTTATGAGACATCAAAAGCGAGAAACCGGAAAAAAAGAAAAAAACACAATTTTCGTAAGCGATTTTTAGCGTAACTTTTTACCGGAAAGTGGTACGGGGATGAAACTTGGCAAATATACTAAACTCGACACGTACAATCTTTTGCGCACATAATCTGCGCAGGATCTGCGCAGGAATCTGCGCAGCTTCTGCGCAGCCTTGTTTTGCACGGTCATTAGACCATTTTCACTCATATTATAGGGGTCGCTACCGCGACCCCTATGATATACACACAATACAAAGCGGATGACAAAACAGGTGTCGTTTCAATCTTGAACGACATATCGTCGAACCAATTTACCAAAGCACCCTCAGTTGTTGTAATTTGCAATCATAGTTAACACACTCACTCACGCACACACACACATACACACACATACACACACAAACACACACACACACACAAGACTGTAAATGAATTGCTTGCTGTATTTCCTCTGCTGTTACGCAAATTTGTTCAGGTTGCTGTAAGCTCACTAAGTTAAACGTTTTTATTTTGTGCGGGACTCACTTGTAGGCATACATTAACACGGGGCCCGAATCTGGGGGAGTCCACCCCGACTCTGACAAGGAGTCTAGCCATAACAAATTCTAAAATTTTAAGGGGGTCTCGGTCTATGCCAAAATTAGCAAAAACATTGCGAATTGTTTTTCCTTTTTTGACTAAAAACTAGTGAAAACTGACGCTTTTTAGCGATTTTTAGAGCTTTTTTGAAAAAATTGCTAAAATTTGCTAAAAAATGTGTTTCTCGCCGAAGGGTCTACCCGTTCTTTGTCAGTCTTGGGGGAGCCTGCACTACTACTAACATAAGAATTTTGATGTTTTACACGTCTACAAATGGATTATTCATGAATTAGCATGAGAGTATATCCGGGTATTTTTTAGGGATTTTTTTTTTCGGGGGGGGGGGCTTCCCGGGGGGGGGGGCCCGGGCCCGGGGGGGAGAAATTTCCGGGGGGGGGGGGGGGGGGAGATTTTTTGGTAAAAATGAGCCAAAAATTGCTATTTTTTGGCGTATTTTGCACGTAGAAGCTCAAAAAGTTCTCAAAAATGCCAGGATTTATGCCAAAAATAGCTATTTTTAGGTAAAAATCTCCGGCGAAGGCGGAAAATTTTTGAAAATTTGACCATTTTTGGAAATGTAGACCTCATTAAGGGGGAAGACCAAAATCCGGGGGGGCCGATTTCGGGGGGGAAGGCATTTTCGGGAGGGGAAGGTCAATTTCGGGGAGGGGCCGCCCCCCCCCCCTGTAAAAAATACCCTGGTATATTTATGTATTTCTTTAATTCTTGGTCGGACTTCTATTTTGTGTTAATTTAATTCAAGACATAAATTCCGGAAAAGGAAAATAAAAAGTTGGTACGAAACTTAACTTGTTCCTATAACACCCCCCTCCCTCTATTCCCCCACATTATCCTAGGCTTGTAGGCTTTTGTTGGTCGGGCGCCAAAAGTTATGTTCAACGGTTTTTATCGATAAAAGGTTACACTGGGTATGTTTCCTGGAGAATGCAGAAAGTATTTGGGGGGAATGTCGATTTGCCCCCTCCCCGCCCTTAACGATAATACCCTACAGGACCTCTTTGTCTGTACTGACTTCTTGAAATTTGCAAACAATTTTGTTTATCTGCGTGCCTGTTTTAGACAATGGAAAAAGAATTTGAACGTTGGATGCGCTGGTATGGCAAGAAACATCAGCCGTTTCAGGTCTGGTTTTACTGATTGATTGATTGATTGGTTTTTGTTTTAGTGTTAAAATTTTTTCGGGTGGTCTTTCCCGTTATCCCCTTCAATTGTCCGAAGAAGCAAAATTTGACGGATTGAGTTGAAATTTGGTTGGGGGTAGGTTTTCGGACCTGCTGATTTCAAAAATGCAAAATTTTAAAATTTTTAAAAATTAAAATTTAAGATGATAAAAGGGAGCCGGTACCAGGGAGATTTTTGTCCATAATTTTACTGAGAACTTGCATGCGGTGGTTGTCTGAGACGCTGAGCACGAATCTGAAATACGTTTTTCGATTTATTTTCCTTAGCTTAATATAAGCTAAGGATGTGTGTTCATCCTGTATAACGGTAATACGTACATATAAATGCTGTCAATTATTGGTTCTGATTTGTGTACTTGCATTTTTACTCGTGTGGAGGGATGGGGGATTTTTCTTTTTATTTTGGCAATTATTTTTGCTGTTTTTTAATGAGCTTAATTTTCTTATTTTAGCTGATGAAGGGTGATTTTTTGGATTCAAATTACCGGGAAATTCTACTTAGTTCGACGTAAGTTCGTTTGTGTTGTTAGCATTTTCCCGACTAATTTTTCTGTACGACATTTTCTAGCTTCTGTCTTTCTAACTTGGCTGGTCGCTATAGATGCCCCTAATCGTCTTGAACTGAATGGCTAGTCAGAGGGTTTTTAGCACAGGTGGGATTGGAAGTATTGCAGAAGGTGTAATTAAATTTGTCAGAAATTGTTTTTGTGAAAGATGCTAAATGTATTTTACGAATTACATATTATTATGTTTATTTCTGATTTTGCAGGATTATATTTGTGAATAATTTTGCGTTTGGTCCAAGTCTGGATCACAAGGTAAATAAATAGTATTAATATAGTATAAGATTTGAAAAAACTAAAACTTAGTTGGGATTTGATCCCAGGACCATCCGACTGATGTACCCAATGTTCTACCATTGAGCTAAGCTTAAACACGATCACAGCTTTTTCGCACTCTTTTCAGACTATAGAATTCTATGGAATTAGTGTCCTGGGTTGAGGGGGGAGTAGGCCAGCCGTGTTTTGGAAGTGGGATCTATCTCGTAAACCATAGATTATCTGTTTTGGATGAGTGATCATCTTTATCAAAATTCTTTGAAATATCCAACAAAAAGCGATTTTGAGAGGAGAGCTAAGGTCTAATGACCCTCTCAGGTGTAACTGCTGCCACATTAATTAATTCTCCATAAGCTAATTAGTGAACACAATAATTTCCTTCTGAGTCATTGTGTGTGTGTTCCCATATTTTTATCTGTCACATTAACTAATTCCCCATTAGCTAATTGATTAATTAATTAATAACACATTAATAATTTCCTTCTGTGAACGTCATTGTTGCTTTGTGTTTATTTTTTGGTTTTTTTAGCTGAAGCTGATCTTTGAACAGTTGCCGCATGGGGTCAAGATTGTCTCCTCCAAACCCTTCTGCCAGCTGAATTTTCGCATTACAGATCGTAACCTGAGCGGTGGGTAACCTTATTATTAGCAATATTAATATATTTATATATTAATATTAATATTCCAGGCCTCCTACTCTTCCTATTTTTCCTATTTTTTCCTATTTTTTATTATTTTTATCCAGTTTTGGATTATTTTAGTATTAATGTCTGAGATAATGTTTAGCGTATGCTTTAATCCCGGGTTTTCAAAAATTTTCGGCTTCGCCGACAAGTTTTTGTCTGCATAACTATCACAATCTTGTGGTTTCGCATCCGATTGAAAGATCTTTCCTTTAATTAATTAATTTAGTTTAGTTAGTTATGTGCATTTGGACGCTGTATCGATTGAGTATAAATAAGCCAACTTTGTCCTTAACGTGTGGCAGTAATTTTGAAAAAACTGTTTTCTCGAAAATGGCCATTTCTTCAAAACAGTTTTTTGCTTATACTGACTTAACCACGGGAGATAAGATAAGATACTATATACCTACTGGGAAAACTAAGACCAATCAAAACTTTCCTGTCTTTTCGCCTAACAATACGGGACTGGTCCAGAATGTTAAAGAGGACGAAAATAGGTTATTTCGTAAGTTTTAGCTATTTTCGTAAAGGATTACTGCCGTACGAGTCAAAAATACCCGAGAAGGAAACCAGCACCTTAAATTACCTTGGCTATTTCCAATATTTCAGATATATGTTTCGATATTTCAGACAAACTGTATATAGGTTGTTTTGTGACCGTCGGATTTTTGTCAAAATCTTCAAATTAAAATTGAATGTTTGCAACTGTTTAATGATTTCCAAAATGGTTAATCATGTTTCCACAGCTTTGAATTTTCGAAAACCTGAAATGCTGAACCTTAATTGCTCCCAGCAAATTTCGGATAGAATGCACGAGCAAAATCAATAAAACCTATGTTGAGAGCAACCTAATGTGGCCATTTACAAAATTTGGCATTTCAGAGTTCAAAATTTGATGATACAAAGATATTATAGATCTTTGCGCCTATTCCAGATATCGAAATTTGGCGATATCTGATTTTTCAAAATCAAATGCTGGGTTTTATACTTCTCGTATATATATACCTTATTCTTTCTAAATTGCAGTTTCAATTTTAAGTGAAAATAGATTAACTTTGTCAAGGTTTAGACTATTAAATGTACCTCAAGAATCAAAATTTAGCTTATTTTGGTGAGAGTCCGTTCAAAGTTAACCTTTCAAACTGTGGTCAGTGCAGTCTTGCTATTTCATGCATGCTGTGTGATCGCGGGCGGTCGCGGTCATCAAGGGTGCGGGCGCGGGGCGATCGCGGTCGTTCAAAAATGTGCCCACAAACTCTGGGATCTTGATCACCTAGGTCCGGAGGATCCGGCCGGACAAACTGCCAGAAGGGGGTTGAGGTATCAGGAAACATGCCAAGCGGTTTTGCCCTGGCGGTGGTCAGGCTTTTTGTAAAAGTTGATAGTAATTTTTTTAATTACATGGCAGGATTCCAATACATGGTTCGAGGGTGCATCGACTATTTTGGGCACCCTAGTCGGAGGAATTGGGCCTCGGTAGCCATATTTTACAGGGTATTTACAGGGTATTTTTTACCGGGGGGGGCCCGAAATTGACCTTCCCCGAAAATGCCTTCCCCCCGAAATCGCCCCCCCCCGGAATTTTGGGGGCCCAAATTTTTACCAATAATAGGCAAATTTTCAAAAAGTTTTTTTCGTAAAAAAGGAGCTTTTTTCGTAAAAATGACTATTTTTAGCTTAAATCCTGGCATTTTTGAAAACTTTTTGCCTTTCTACGTGTAAAATACGCCAAAAAATACCAATGTTTAGCTAATTTTTGCAAAAAATCTCCCCCGGCGCCCGCCCCCTCCCCGTAAACAACCCTAAAAAATACCCTTCAAAATATTCAAAAAAATTCAAAATACCCTAAAAAATAAAAAATACTAAGGCTTCGGCCTTAGTGACTGCAGGCAGGCGTTTTTCATTATTTCTTTATGATTAATGCCTTGTATCCTTCGTGGATCCGCCTGCTGGCCCGCGTTTACCTCATTTTCTTGATCTAAAAAATACCCTGCTTTACATAATATGTTACGGTTGGGGCTTGTGGCTATTACCGTGCAAAAATACTTCGGCTGCTGCTTGTTATCCGTCTAGTTGGGTTTTTTGGGAATTTCCGGGCTTTTCTTTTTGTGAACATCGCTATACCGTTGTTCTGCTTTTTGTTGTAACTAAGTTTAAAGGTACTAAAAACTAAATTAATAATACTGTAAGTTCAATATTGATTCGCCCAATAGGCTTCATTTAACTTCCTATATTTTCCTATTTTTATCTTCGAAAATTCCTATTTTTTCCTATTTTTTTGCAAGAAAAAATTCCTATTTTTTCCTATATTGTCAAAATTGCCCAGTAGGAGGCCAGATATTCTGGTGTTCTGGGAGACCCCATTGTTGTCTCTGGTGTAGTTTTGAACTCAGTGCGAGTAATCTGTCTGTCTTCAATGCATACTACCCGTTCCTACACTTTATATTGCTTTATATACTTTTACAAAAATCTGTAGTTTATATTTTGTGTTCCCTAGGAAAGGATGAGTTTAGCTTTGGGGGGGGAGAGGTGTGGCTAGATGTGGAAAAGTTGCATTCATATTTCATGATGTATTTGCTTACTTAGTAGCAAGAGTTCATAATTCTTCTATAATATTTAAGAAGAAGAGTAAGCCACTAGAGGGCTTCTCTTCTTGGCATTGCGTAGTCCGGGGCTCCGACCACAATACGCGAATTAGGAGTGACGTACGTACGTAACTATGGTAACTTTTTGCAGATATTGGCTGCATTCTGGATGTAAATGTGCTCTCGCCGCTGCGAAATGCCGTTTCTTGGACAGGCAATGCTGTGGCATACTACCTACATACGGTGGATAGAACTAAGGTATAATACGTACATACCGTTTTTCATCATGGCTAAGCTAAATTGTAGAGATTTGGGCTTTGGTTCTGTTTCTATCTGATGTAGTTAACGGAGTTTATTAGTAGCTTTCGATTTTTCCAAAAAACCTGGTGTTTTGGGGGGAAACCTGATTTTGCCGCTATTTATTCCAGAATTGTCCAATATTTTTACATGGGAAAATATGTTGCTTTTGGGGCTTCTGATTAGAAATAATTGGCGATTTTAGAATTTTTTAAAGAAATTACTAAAATTTTGGTAGCCTTCTGTTCTTTGCAGATTTTTTTAAATTATCGAAAAACTACTGTTTTTGAAATTTTGTTGGATATAAAGCTGTGTTGATTATGTATTTTCTGCTGGTATTTAGAATATTATTTCTGCTTATATTTTCTCAGTTTTTTCTAGGCGGTCGGTATCTAAAATTTTGGAATAAAAAGCGGAAAATCAGGTTTTTCGAGGATTAGAATCTCTCAGAAAATTTCCTAAAATGTCTGTCATTTTGTAACCTAGTTAAATAGTCAGACAATTAATTCGGATTTTAGTCAACTTAGATACGTGTGTAGTTAGTTAGTTCTAGTGCTTCCTATTTTCTGTTTTTTTTTCTTTTTTAGCTAGAAAGTTATTTTCAAAGTCTGAAATTTCCACCGGCGGCTAAGGTAAACTTGCTGTTTGTGCGTTTGTTTGAGTTGGTTCTATTGTGCGGTTTTTTTGGGTTTTTGGTTTGTGCTTCTGTCTTATATATACTTTAGATTATTTTGACAATATACGTCTGTGGGGTTTAAGTTTTTCGCCGCTAATTCATTTATTTCTCTAACGTCTTTTAAGTAATTTCTTAGCCTGTTTTGCGGTAAAGTTTTGATTGACTCGCATGGATTGGTTTTCGGAAGCTTAACTAAGTCTATAAAACTGTGTTTTCGGGGTTTATTTACTGCTTGGTTTAATCTTTAATCTTTAAAATTATCTACAGTCAACACTCAACAAACTGCCATGTTCTTGATTGTTATTTATTTCACTGATATTAAGCTAAACTCAAAATTTATTTGGTACTCTCAGATTTACGTAGTTTTATGAATTTAATAGTTTAACGTAATTTAATCGTTCAATGTATTGGGTAATACTGTATTATTCCAAACAGTGGCCCACCCAATAAAACGCCCATGGGCGTTTTTTCGGGGGGTGGGCGCTTTTTTGGATTTCTCAATGCTCACTTTCATGACTTAGAAAACTAAAAGTATGTGAATAAAGTTGTCACTGTTTAAGCTATTTTAAGGTTTATAGTTAATCGTGGATTCTTCGGATATGAGCAACTGACACGTGCCGACCACCTTGTCCGTGGAAATTTGTCGAAGTTATCAAAAATTGGCAAAGCAGTTATTATAAGACGGTTTCCAAATATAATATGAGTGAAAATGGTCGAATGACCGTGTAAAACAAGGCTGCGCAGAAGCTGCGCAGATTCCTGCGCAGATCCTGCGCAGATTATGTGCGCAAAAAATTGTACGTGTCGAGTTTAGTATATTGGCCAAGTTTCATCCCCGTACCACTTTCCGTTAAAAAGTTGCGCCAAAAATCGCTTACGAGAGTGATGTTTTTTTTCCGGTTCTCCGCTTTGACGTCTGGTAAGGGGGTTTTGTAGCTTTAATAACAACAGATAGAAAAATTTTTGCCTATGAAAACCATATACAGTACAGGTCATTTCAAAGTGCGTTTGAGGCGAAGTCCCAAATCTGGCGAAATGTCGCGAAATTGGCAACATTTCGCTTAAAAATTCGCGAAATCTCCCAAAATCTTAGAGAAATGTCGCCAAAAATTAACGACATTTCGCGAAAAATGTCGCGTAATTTGCTTTTGCGACATCGCTTCAAACTCACTTTGAAATGAGCTGTACTGTATATTCTTGGAGTACGCAACAAAAATAAGCCGATAGGCTAGTTTTTATGCCTCCCAGAGCCGGAAAAAATTTTTGGCCGGGGGCCAAAGTAGGCCAAAACGCTAAAATGGCCAAAAAGTATGCTTCAAAGTCGCCGTAATAAGTCAGACTGGGCTATATATGGGGCAATACTGCCTATATGGCTGAATAGGACACATATCAGGGTCGTTCAATTGCTATATGATTTTCCGGCCGTGAGCGTAATTTTTGGGTTCTGGCCTGCCAAAGTTGGTGAATTTTGGGTCCAACTTTGAACTTAGTTTTTTCGCTTATTTTGCGACCTGGAAGCCTCAAGTCTTGCATACAAAGGTTTTTGCCGTCCCGCTATCAATTTTGCTGCCCGACTGACCCAAGTTGCTGGGCTGGTTCCACTTTGCCGTCTGGAGGGTCATGTCGGCAACCGCTACCTGGAGGCCCATACTAGGCTCTACTTGGCCTCTCAAAACTTTCTCTATAGGGGTTTTCTGGTGCGCCCAGCTCATATCCGGTGTCCGTTTTGCCGTCCGACTCATCCATTTTGCTGGGCTGGTTCCACTTTGTCGTCTGGAGGGTCATGTCGGCAACCGTTTCCTGGAGGTCCATACTAGGCTCTACTTGGCCTCTCAAAACTTTCTCTATCGGGGTTTTCTGGTGCGCCCAGCTCATTTCCGGCTGTCGGTTTTGCTGTAAAACGCACCCATTTTGCTGGGCTGGCTCCACTTGACCGTCAGAGGGTTCAGTCGGTAAGGGGTCAGGTGGTCCAAAATGAAATTTTTCAAAAGTGGTCAAATTTGGTACCAAATGAAAGCCCTAAGTGAGCTGAGCAACTTTTGTCATAGAATTGCATGCTCAAAGTGGCTGTAGAGTGCTGCGGTGGGGTGGGGTGGGGACTTAGCCGATTTTCTGTCAAAAATGAAATTTTTCAAAAGTGGTCAAATTTGGTACCAAATGAAAGCCCTAAGTGAGGTGAGCAACTTTTGTCATAGAAGTGCATGCTCAAAATGGCTGTAGCGTGCTGTGGTTGGGTGGGGTGGGGACTTAGGCGATTTTCGGTCAAAAATGAAATTTTTCAAAAGTGGTCAAATTTGGTACCAAATGAAAGCCCTAAGTGAGCTGAGCAACTTTTGTCATAGAATTGCATGCTCAAAGTGGCTGTAGAGTGCTGCGGTGGGGTGGGGTCGGGACTTAGGCGATTTTCGGTCAAAAATGAAATTTTTCAAAAGTGGTCAAATTTGGTACCAAATGAAAGCCCTAAGTGAGCTGAGCAACTTTTGTCATAGAATTGCATGCTCAAAGTGGCTGTAGAGTGCTGTGGTGGGGTGGGGTGGGGACGTAAGCGATTTTGGGTCAAATATGAAATTTTCCAAAAGTGGTCAAAATAGTATCTGCTTGCGCATGGTGTTCGGAAATATATTATGTTGGTTCTTTTTTGCGCATACATATGTAAAAGAATGGAAAACAAGAACCAAAAATGCTCCTTCGTCGCATGTAAAATACATATGAGTACTCTCAGGCAGGTTGTACAAACACGGAAACTAGCCTGTAAAATGCATATGAGTGACGTTGAGGTTGTAAATTAAGGAAAACAAGTTGCAACGGCTTAACATATGAGCCTGTCCTACAACGAGGCTCATATTGGCGTCACCGTGCAGTCTTCTTAAAGATCATCAGGTCATCATATTAAAGAAAAAACGAATGAATAGACATAACATGTTAACATTGTGGCTTGAAAGAAATGGACAGAACGAAGTGAACTGCGACACTTCAAGTTTAACTGTACATATGCAAGCTGATGTTTCCCGAAACACCATGGCACCTACTATTTCCGGAAGCACTATAGTACACCTACTGTATTCTCGGAACACTATGACACACACACTACTCTCACATACGTAGTGCTTTCCCCACATGGCTCTGAGTCAAATCTCGAATCTCGAATCCATCTCGAAAGCATCCATAAAGAATGCACAAACTGAGCCTAAACTCGGACACAAGACGTTGTAATGAACAAAATTAACTCTGGAGTTGACAAAATTACCACTGGATCTATCAAAATCACTGAAATTGAACAGTAAAATTGTCCAAAAGTAGCTGACAGCTGTACACTGAAGCAGTTTTTATTTAATCGTTAAATTGAGCAAACATTTGTACATTCCTGAATAGCCTATCAGTCTGACAAACTGTCATTTTGGCGTTGAAGTTGCAGAAATGTTAAAGTTCACTACCGTCTGTTTGAATTTTTTCTGCAAAGAAATATAATCTCCCAAACAGTCCTCAAACATTGCCACAGATGATATCTGGCCCTTAGCGAACTTTAGTGCTGCTTGCGTAGGCTATCTGCGCCCAGGATAAGCAGGAGCTTTTTTCCAAACAAAATGAGAATATCCTCCCTGGCAAGCCATCAAAAGTAGCGGCAGCCGTAGTGAACTGATGCAATCTTTACTTCTTCCAAAAATTTCACATCCACAATGCCTGCGGCGCTGCCTGTATCTTGGAAACTGGCGCTTTTTTGGACGCAGATAAGCCGCCAGAATCCAGCGTAGGTTTTTCAGCGATTCTAAAGATTGGACAAGTTCTACGAGTATTTCGTATGTGATGAATTTAGAACTGATTTTAACTCTTCATTACAAAAAGGGGGGAATTCAGTCCAAGACCTGTCACCTTCGACCATTATATGTATCTTTCGAGGGTGGACCATATTGGCGATTCAAGTTTGGTTGTCAAGGACACACTACCGATTTGAACAATTTTAACATTTCACTAAGTTTCATAGCATCCCAGTCACCTTTCCTGATTTCAAGTATATAGTAGCGGCAAAATTTCTGGCTTATATACTCTGCTTTTCTTTGACGTCCGGGATCTATCGTGGTAGCACGTGGTGTCCATCGTTTCAAACGTTTTTGCGAAATGTCCTAACTGGCAGGTTCTAGGTCGAAGCGTCGCTGTATTGCGCGTGGCGCTTTTGCAACTTTTTCACTGTTTTTGAATGGTGAAAGTTTCACCAATGCAGGTATTACTATATCACCGTGTTTCCGATCCAAAGGGAGGATGCCAGTAGCTCCAAAGGCTCCGACACCAGAATTATCAAAGATCGCAGCCAACAGGCTGACCTACGCTGGAGGGAGGTCTACATTTTACAAGACTTGTGTGCTTTCGCTATTCTAATTCCAGTGGTTTATTTTTAGCAAATGTTACCGCCAACACCCAGGTTCGTCGCAATAAAACCTTTTTTAGGAGGAACATCCTGAAAAGATGTTTGAAACCGCTTAAAACCGCGCCAAGTGTTTCGGTGGTGACAGATACTCCGGTGGTAGTTAGATTATTGCAGAAACATTGACTAATACAGATTTTCAACCCTCCAAAAAACCCATTTTTGCCAATGTTGACTTTGGCCATAACGAAGACTGGCCTGGGACAACTT
>JASAND010025118.1:0-28841 GCA_030248195.1 Trissonchulus latispiculum
GGGCCCTTGTGATGTACTGTATAGGCCTATGTGCCTTATATTTGTGACTTGTGGCCTTTGTGCCTTATATGATGCTATTTTTCCTACTGTAGGCCCCCGTGCCGTCTGTTATCCCCATATCTTATGCTGTATTTAATCCTGTTTTGTTTGTTGTTGTTTACTGTACTACATTTCCCCTACCTCCCCCAGTCCCTCTACGGCGACGAGTTCCCTTTTTATGATGTCATATATGCTATGTAAATTGTTATGCCCCTATAACTATGTTAGTGGCACGGAGGATTCCGCGGTTGGTGGTGGGCCCGAAGGTACGGGTTGGCCCGGTAGTTGGTGATTTTGGGCCTGGCTAGTCTTGTTGGCCGGTGATTGGTACTTGGGCTGGAGCGGCTTGCGCCGTGGGGCGCCCGCTCCCCTTCCGGAGGTTGGTCCGATGGTGGCTGTGGGGTCTACCCCCTACAGCATGGTTCTCGCGGCCTTCCTGGCCGATCAACTGTGAACTTTTACAGTATATCAGTCTGTATTGTGATTGTTGTGCATTCCGGTTCCCCCTACTCGTCCGCTCCCCCTCCCCCTTTCCCCTCGTTTTCTAACTTGCGTTGTGTTTTTTCATTCTATCTGTATGCTTTATTTTTGTCTGATAGCTTTAATAGGATAGGGGGAAACTGATTTGGGTTATACTTTATGGGGTTTTTCGCTTGATTATCACCCCTTTGAAATTCTATTGACTTTTAAAATCTTTTTATCTCTACAGTTTCTTTCGATTCTTTTTTTAAAGGGTGCCCCCTAGTTCGGCTAGTCCGTCCTATACTATGTCGTATGTTATCTTTTCTAACTGTTCTTATTTTTCATTTTTACTAATGTATCGCGGGTTTAATCATAATCTGTACTGCCATTGTTTTGCCTTCCACCTTTTGCCATTTTTGGTGCAGCTAAAATTTCATATGCTTTATTTTGTGCAGCTCTATTTGTCGCCATTTATTCAGATTTGTATAATATGTCTACTCCGGTGGCGGCTCTCGGAGTTTTTCACAATGTATTGTTGCTATATGGTTGGCTTGTCCGGAGCACTGTGTAATTGTCTGAAATCTTTCCCCGTAGTTTTATAAAACCATGTAAAACTTTTCTCCTGAGGAGTTTTCCAGTGTAGTTAATCCCACTGGAGGCTCGAAATTTTTATCATTTTTGCGTTTCTATTAGGTATCACTTCTGTCTTTCTACTGTTTGTCGTGTTAAACTTTGCCCAGTATAGTGTCTATTATGCTTCACTTTTCCCATTTTCCTCTGATGTATATCTTTGAGGTGCAGAAGTATTTTCTATGTTTTTGTACTTGTCTTGCTCCGGTAGTAAGTATTTTGTAGTTATTTGTAGGTTTCGTTTGTTGTATGCAATTCCGGAGTGTTGTATATTGAGTAAACTGTAAATGTACATGTTGGTCCGACATAGTGTCTTCGGGTGGGTTCAAAATTAGGACGGGGTCTCCCGGAGTACCCTTCTCTTTTGTTTCGTGTGATCCTGTCGTGGCTCAAGGGTGTCCCAAGCCGTATTTCGTTATGTGTAGTCGGTGTATTCCGGCTGTAAATGTTTGTAAGTGTCCCGGTATGTTTCCGGAGTATAACTGTCTGTGTGTCTCCCGAATCCCTATGTGTATGTGTTGTGTGGGGCCCGAGTAGTGTCCCCAGGAACCCGGGCCTGAGGGATACGCAAATTTTTATCTTCTACCGTTGTCTTCTAAAACGCGTTTTATCTGTACTAGTAGCGCTAGGGTACGTAGGTTAATTGTGTTTTATTACTAACCCTTGAGCCCTTGGCCGCGGCGGGGTCGCGCGTTTCAAAAGGGGGGTAATCTGTGGAAATATTTCTAATGATTTCGTTCATTTCTATGCAAATTAAGGAAATTTATGCAACCGCTAAATGTATGGTTTTGTGTAAAGTCTCCGGCTTGCTAGCTAATTGCGCACTATAAAAGGCGCTCACTTAAAATCTTCAGTTCAGTGTCATATTGAGTTAGGAGTCATTCCCGGTTAGTCCATTTGATTGAACCCTTCACTGTTGTTTTTAAGGTAGTTTCGTAATTTATATAGTACACAAAACCGTCCCTAGAAGGGGAATAATCTGGTCCTTGTAATGGCACCTTACAGGACTTTTTGCTGAAGACCAATCAATAAGATCGATATGTTAAGGATAGGCTCTGAAATAAGCTGGATAAAAGTTATACTGGAATTGCATAATTTTCATGTGTTGGAGAATGGAGAGATAATGAACTACAACGAGAAGACTGTAAAAATATATATATACCACATTGTCGGTTCTATGATTGTTGATTAAATTCCTATATTTAATCAATTGCCATTAATTTCCTGTAATCCTAATTTCATTGGTGCCGAAACCCGGGAATGGCCTGCTGAAGACCAATCAATAAGATCGATGTTAAGGATAGCTTCCATTTGAGTTGATCCTATTTGGTGAAAGAAAATTAGGTAATATTAACGCCTACGTACGTTCAGTATCAGTGTTCACATTCCTATAGCTATCTCGAAATTGAACATAAAGCTAATGTTCTCTACAATGACTGTACAATGTGTCTGTATCTCATTTTGTAAGCGATTTCCTGTAATGTCCTTGTTGTAGTTGTAAGCTGCGCAGCTTAATTGGGCTTTTTCATACAAATTCACAGTGTTTGAACAGAGTGGGATGACGACAAACTGTACTGACGAACCTTTTCTCGTTTTCTGTCGATTTAATCATTTGTTGGAGTCTTCTACTTGGTAAATTGAGGCATATGCCCAATATATCTGTGTGTCAGTTTTAGAGTGATTACGTTCAACATAGAATTGCATAAGTGTGAAAGCTGGGACAAAATTTTGACACAGTTTTCTTGGCAGCCAATATTGCTAAAAGTTAGAAAGCAGTTCCGGTATTAGGACTGGCTGTCTGGCCTGGAATTGATATATTTCCATTAAGCCTTAAAGTTGGCTTCTGATTTCAAGTTGCATTGTCCGTGATATGAAAGATTTCCTCAGGCTCCCAACTTTGGGCACACCTACTGTGACCAAAGCTCCACAAATTGACAAACATCCAGTTTTAAATTTTTTGACTCTAGGACTGAATCTATAATCACACTATCCTTGACATTGAGGGAAGATCAATTAAACACTACATATACTTAGCAAGGTGCTGAAAAAGCTGTCACAGATTATTTTTGTGTAATCCAATCTTTTATCCGATCTCCACAGAGCAGAGAGTGAGGGTGTGTGAGTGTTTGTGTAACAGTATGAGAAAGCTGCTGTCGGTGGACCTCACAAAATCTTCCAGTCGAAGTAGGGAAATTTCCATGCTTCGTAGTCCATAAAGGGGGTAATTAAGGGTTGGAGTTTTGGTCTGACATAACGACCCGATGCATATTTGTCAGGTGAAAAGCTTTTTAGATATCAAACCAGAACCGAAGTAGGCATGGGGCCGGCGATTAAGCGATTAGGTAGACCTATTAGGGATACTTTGTTAAAGGACCAGTGTAATTTTCGCATACGCTGATGCACGACTTAACATAGAGCTCCACTTGGAAAGGATAGCTTAATTTCGGGATAGTTTAGATTGTTCCAAAGCCTGTAGCTCAGTTTTATATCCAGCAGTTATGGGTGAACTTAGGCCTGATGAAATGAACCTTACAGGTAGGTAATTGCAGCCGACTTACGTAAATTCTATATTTACATTTCATCTAATTTTTTATTAAAATTTTGAAATTCTGAAGTTGTATGATAATGCAATAGACCTACTGTATAATAAACATTATGATGCATTGTGACATACTTAGAGCAATTCGCTAAAAATGCGAAGGGGTTAGGAACAAAAATGAATGAAACATATGTAATTAACGAACTACTACCATATTGACAGCCCGTAACTCATGGGCCAATGGCCATAGTCCATTTCCCAAGTAGCAATAAATTTTGGTGGTTGATCCATTTGGAGAGCCAAAATTCAGAATTAGATCAATATTAGCCTTTTTATGCCTGCAGCTGCCATTTGGCACAAGTGGTGATTTTCGGTATCTGTTCCAAAGAGGAGACACCTGTTGCACAATGGCGCTCAGATCACGTGCTCCATTTTTCTTTGACACTCTCGCTACAATTTGGAGTAAGGTTCAATGCTAACGAAATAAAGTCCCGACGGCCCTTGGGGGGAACGAATAATTCGGCAAATTGTGTACTATGCGTTTGTGTTTATTTTAAACGAATCCAGCATCGGATGCAACAAATGTCTATAAAAGGACCTTTTATATTTATACACTCTTAGTTGCAATTAGTTGGTGGCAAATTCGTTCTACTGGGTGCTAGGGGAGGCTAAGTATGCAGATTAACCTTAGTTGATCCCGTCTCAGGATCAACTATTGCACGTAGAAATAAATTTATCGGATTTTGGCAATGAAAGTGATTGGCAAAAATTTTGGTATTTTGTCCGACTTTGACGGCTTCTAACTTTTGCATCGGAGACCCAAAAACGCTGGATTCGAAAATTTCTGGATTTCTGTAGGTGCTCTCAGTAAAAACGGCAGCCAAACATGTAAAATTGGTCATTTTGAGCCGCTTTCTCTGAAAAGTCTTGGGCAGAAGAGGGTTAATATGCACGAATATCTAGATGCAAGATGCAAAAAACGTACTTTTTCAAAACTTGTCTGTCACTGTTTTTATTTTTCTGGTTTATATTATATATAAGCTATAGCAGTTTCTGCCATCAACTTTTCCAAATTCAGGGTTTTCTAATAAGCTTAATTGTTTCATCCGACTTTTCCCGTTTGATGTTTTAAAATATTTAAAGCTGTCTACAAATACTGCGCTAGGACTATGAATATTTCCCACACAGGGCGCAGTTATACCCAGTTATGCTTGAATCTGATTTTCTAATTTCCGTGCGAAGCTCTAACGGTAATGTTTACGAACCTGTAGTTCATGGCAATCTGAACACAGCTTTAAACAGACACTGTTTTGTGTCTATGGGGTATGAAAACTTTAGTTTGAACAAAGAACGAAAACACTTGAACATCTAAAACACTGATAACATAACATAACAATAACAATAGCATTGTAGAATATTTCCTTGATTTCATTCAAAATTATGCAAAAGTGAGTGCTGACTTTATGCAAATCAACCTAAATTACTCTTTTGTGTACGGTCCAAGGCCGGAGATAGCTAATTCGTCCCTCTCTCAAATTTTGGCGCAATTCTATTCAGTATTAAATTTTGTACTCTTACGGAGCGGCGGTTTGGGGTGCCTAATCTAATCTAATACTTTTTCTTCTATGCTAGTTTGGGGTGCCTAATCGGCCACAAATTCTGGGGTGGTTTATTGGGGTCATTTCCCGTCTTCCATCTTGCCCTAAGGTTTGTTCCAATCCCTTATATATTTTGTTTTGGTAATAAATGTTTGGGGTGCTTGCCCTATTTAGTGTTCATGTCCATTTTTTTATAAAATTATTTGAACTGATGTGAATATTATTTTGCATTTTGAACTCTGGTTAGATTTGGTATTTTGTTTAAAAGGAGAATAAACTCGTGTTATTTAAACTTTAGGGCGTTGTCGTCGTTTATTTCTAGTCGGTTAGCGATTAAGTAGGGGAATATCAGACATATTACACACTCAACCTCTACGAACCTCTAATCTTTATTGAAATCAAAATTATTTACAGAATTTCATAATTCGACAAACTGGCGACCGTAACTTTTGAGTAAATATGTCTGATTCTTCCCCCCGGCTTACTCGCTACCTTAAAAAACTACGTGACGGCACTGCCCGAACTTTTTCGGAACTACCTGCTGGGCAAGCACCGGAAAATTCTGATAGTTTTTTGAATCAACAGATTTTCCAAAAACGTCGGCCCACTAATTTGGGGGGAACTGAGTAGGGGGGTTCAACACCCCCCAAATTTCTGGGGGCGCTGGGGTATCTGCACTGTTGTCAGTAGGGGAGGTGGGGGACAGAGTCTCCCCCAAAATTTTCAGAATTTTTCCCAAAATTTCCAGAATTCCCCCCGGAATCCTTCCGATCTCCCCCAAAATTTTTCTCACCTCCCCCAAACTTCTGGGGCTGTTGGGGGTTTAGACAATGTTTTGGGTGTGCCTAGGTGTACCTCAGTGGACGTGTTGGGGGGACCAAATCCCCCCAAAATTTGCAAAACCTCCCCCAATACTCGGAGAATCCCCCCAAAATTCTCAGAACCTCCCCCAAAATCCTATGAATTCTCCCCAAAATTTCCAGAACCCCCTCAAAATTCTCAAACTCTCCCCCAAAATTCATCAAATTCCCCCCAGAATTTTTTAAATAATCCACCCCAGTTCAGTTTACAGATTCCCCAATCTGCACCTCCCCAGGTTATAATTTCGTCGCCTCCCCCAAATTCTGAGTCTGATCAATTGCAGGGGGAACTTCCCCACCCCCAAAATCAAGATCTCTCTCAACCAGAAAATTCGGAAAATCGACTCCCCCAAAATTCAGTTCCCTCACCTATAATTTTTCGGGGGGTGTCCGCCCTCCTACCCCCCCTCGCACCAGACGCAATTTTACTGCTGGAGAAATTTTCCCCGTAGGGAAAACCTCCAGCAGTAATCTTAATTTTTCTGGTGCTCTGCAAAATACTTGGGGGGGACCCACTGAGCTACATCTATCAAACTTGCGCTCCTCCCAATCTACAAGGGCCGTCCCTCCCCAAAATTTACAGCAGAATTATACACAGAGCCAGTGGGAGACCCCGGTAAAAACGCTTGGGGGGTCAGTTTCTACACCCTCACAAATCACTCCCCAGCCTGTAGAAAAACCCACCACCCCCCAACATTCAGAAAACTCAAATTTTAGACGTGATTTTGACAATTTTATCTCTCCCCGGTTTGATGCTGCCAAGGCAGCCAAAGAAGTAGTTTCTGCCTTGTTGGGGTCGGGGGAAGCCCCCCCTAAATCATCGGCACCCCCCGAAAATACGTATTCTCAACCAAGGATACCCCAAAATTCTACTAACATTAGGAATGCTGTGGGTTTTTCTTCTGAACAGCCAGTTGGGGGGCGCCCCCCCCCCCCCAAAACCATGGGGTTTTCAATCTGCCCAAAATCAGGCTACCGGTGGCCAACCCCCCCCCCTCAATTCGGGTGATTCCGAAGCAGGATCTGTGTATGATTCTGCCTACAGTCAAAATTCGGTGGTCATGATCCAAACTGGAGGGGATCCCATACCCCCCCCTTTCTACGTATTTACCCCAGCCCGTCTATTCTGGGGAAAATTTTCAAAATTTTCAAAATTTTCAAAACTCTCAAAATTCTCAAAATACGTACTTAAACGGGTCCACAACTCAAATGTCTCGGCCTTCACACGTGGGTGGGATCACCTTTCCCCGGGACCAGTACGGAAATTTGTTACCAAATCAACAGACCGCCCCTTCTTACGTTCAAATTCAAAAAACCCCAATTTGTCATGGGGGTCCCTCTGCCCCACCTTTGTACCACACCCAGCCTCCCCCACCTCCACCTTTACAAGTCCCCCCTCCTGCTTCTCAAAATCCACCTTTGGCTTCCCCAGAAAAATTGGCCAACCAAAATTTTTTGAACCAAGGGAATCCACGCTATTACCCTGTCCACCCGGGGTCTTATGGCCAACATTTATATGAAGGAATTCAAATTGCAGCCCCGGAACCCCACATGCACCAGCAACTGCCACAACTGCGCTACCAGCCCCCAACTTCACAACATCCTGAGGGCCAATATTTCATACGCACCCCAGTAAATTTCAAGACCACCTAGAGCAACAAGTTTTCGAAAATCCAGGAATTCGGGAACTAGACAATAATTATTTGTGGGAAGGGTCCCAACAAAATTTGCCCCCATTACAGGTTCCTCCAATTTTACCTCAGCGGGTCCCCAATAACCCTTATTATATGGCGGAGATGGTGGCTTCGCATGCTTGTGCGGCCGATTATGTCACAGAAAACTGTCTTTCAGGACCGACTGAAGTTCCGCGGCAGCAAGAGCAGCGCACACCCGCGCTTCCCCCGAGAGGAGGTAAAGGTGTAGCACTGGCTCCTGCTGGGGGCGCCCCTTCTTCGGGAGGTTCGCCCTCAGTACAGCAAGATTTCGTCGCGGGCCCTCCTTCGGCGCCTGCCCAGCCGTATCAGGCTTGTGAACAGTCACCACCTCCCCCTCCCCCTTCTCAACAAAACTAAAATTCGCCTCCTCCCTCAAAATTTTCTGGGTCACCTTCATCTGTGGGTGCCCATTCAAATTATTCAGTCAATAATGTGGGTAAAAAACCGGGAATTCCAAAAAGCCCTCGACACCCAACCCCCACTACTATGGAAGCTACCGATATTTCGGTCCCAAAATTTGACACGGGTCTTTTTCGTTACTACCTAGAAGTTTTGCGGGATGTTCCTCGGTATGACCCAAAATACGCATATTTTGAAGACTGGCTACCCCAATTTGAATCGGCTGTGGCAGTTCATGCAGTTCCTCAGGACCAGTGGGGGCGCCTCCTTTGGAACAAATTAACAGGAAAAGCTCAAATTTTTGCTTCTCGCTGTGGCCCACAGGTCGTCGAGTCCTATTCAGGATTTTTGGATTTAATCAAATCGCAATTTCCAAAACCACAACTCTCGTTGCGGGAGCGGCAATCGGCTTTTGCACACCGAAAGCAACTTCACAACGAGTCCGTTCGACACTATATTTCAGAATTACAGGCTATGGCCCTCGACCTGTGGGATACGCAGGAGGAGCGTGAACAAGAATGTGTTCAACAACTTTTTGCGGGGGTGCACGATAAATTTGCTTCAGCTTTGGCTTCTCTTTTTCTCCATGAGCGACCCATCATGCAAGATGTTCGTCGGGTCATTGATCGTTTAGAGTCTCGGGAGGCCCGTCCGCCGGAGGGAGACACTCTCTCCTATGACCTGCCAATTTATTACGTTGAAGATGGGGGTACCGACAAGAAAAATCAGTCCTCAAAAATTCAGACACTGCCTCACAGTCTAACCTTGCGGTGGCAGCTGCTCGCCTGGGTTTTCGTGAATTAAAAGACTGGTTTGAACAACATATCCAGGAAGCCTTGAGCAAGTGGGAGGAAGAAAAACAGAAAAAGCCCCCGTGCAAATACTGTAAAAAACGCGGTCACGCACCGGAAAATTGTTGGGAACGATACCCCTCAAAGGCTCCTCCAAATTATAAAAACCGTCCCCTACCTGAGAGGGTTGATCACGTGGCCCATTCATCAAATACGTACCCTGTTCAATATTCTGGATTACCGGTATACCAGCAGCAATATCCCCCCATAAATTATGTCCCGGTTCCTCTTTTTTCACAGTACGCCCCCCTACCTCCCAACCCGCCCCAGTTCAATTTTCTGCTTCTGCTCCGGTCCTTCCAACCCCATCAAACTTGGGAACTCAGGGTGGCTATGTCGGAGGACCAAATTCTCAGCCAAGGCTAATTTCAGCTCCGGCCACTACAACCCCGGCCCCATACCAACGTACAGTACATATGCAAAATGCAGGTGTTCCGGAACTCTCTCAAAATTTTGTACGAGCCTCGGATTCCGGGGTTTCAGCTCCTGCTGCACTTTCTTCGCCTAGGAGGGCGCCTCCGTCTTCACATGGAGTTACTGCCGAGCAGGTTGATCAAATTCTGACTCAATTTCAAGTCGGGGTGGTTTCTGATCTGGCTGGTGGTGAAGCTTCAAAAGGGGGGGGGTGGACCCTATCGTATTTGGCTCCAATCCGCCTGAGTCAGTTGGTTCAAATTTTCAACATTTCGATTTAACTATGATGGAGGCCCAATTGTCAAATGTTTTTTCAAAAGTGGTTCATAATTTTACTACCTTGTGGGCCATACAAAGGGATACTTTTGATTTTATGCAAAAATATTATCATGCTCTCTTAAACCAAATGCAGGAAATGGCAACTTTACTGAAGTGTCTATGTCCAAATCAGTCGGAATACAACTCTATTTCATTTGTCGAAAAACAGTCACCTCCCTCTTGGACCGCGGGGTTTCCCCCATTTTCGGGGGTGTGACTGCCCCTTGCTGCCACCGGCCCGAACATGTTTCTGTAGGGACAGAAACTGAGGAACCTGTCAGTCCAATGGCACCGCAGGAGCTTGAAAACCCCAACTAGAAGATCTGACATCAGATGCAGTAACGCCGGGAGGGCCCACCGAAATTGAATCCGAGCCAGTACCGGTAGCAGCAGATAGTATCTCAGCCATAGTCGTCACCTCCGGGGGGGACCAAAATTTTGACTATTATTGATTCCGGGGCAGCAATATCCATTGTCAGTCCCCGGACAGTTAAGAGAATATTGAAGGTGGGCGCCAACGTTAGATTTCAAAAACCGGACCCCATCACTGCAGTGGCATCTAAAGACACGCCGTTAAACATTACTGCCAAAGCTTTTATAATTTTCACGGTGGGGCGTAAAGAATATGGGTGGTTTTTTCATATGGTTCCTGAATATTCTCGTGAAATCTTAATAGGGACCGATTTCATGAAACGTTTTCACTGGGATTTGTTATTCTCTACTAATGAAGTAAACATGCAAGGAATACACCACCCATTATTGCTGTCAGCCGAAATTCGCTCGGAATTTATAGCAAATTGGTGTGCCGACGCACCTGCGGTGATGTCTACAAATGTGGGGATACTTCCATCCTTGGGGGTCCGGCCCCCACCTCCCTTGCTGTCCGGGGTCCGACAAGAAGGCCTGCATCTTGAAATTTCAAAAGAGGGGGTAGACACCCCTACACCAACCCCAACAACTCCTAATTATTTGTCCAACCCTCCCTGTCCCAAGTTAATTTTCGAAAGAGGGGGTAAACCCCGATGATTAGTATGTCGTTTGCTTGGCCCGGTTAATTTATTGAAAGTCCTTTTTCAAAATATTTTTTGAAAGAAATACTTTAAAGCGTTTTCTTTTTACTTTTCGTTTGATTCAAATTTATAGGATTTATTTTTCAATTCGATTTAAATAATCTTCTTTAAAAATTCCAAAATGTAGTCTTTCGTACTTATGTACGTACACATATCTCAGGTATTTCTATATTTTGTATTTTATATCCCTAGTACTATTGCCTTTTACTATTTTAGCTTCAATGGTTTCGGTACACACTTTTAACTTGCACCTTTTAATCACACTTTAACTCCAGATGTTTTATATTTTGTTCGTATTCTCATTTTACGCACAGCTGCCTGGTCGCAGTTTCACATCACACGTGCAAAAAAATTTCACTTTTGATTTAATTTCAGGTACAAGTTTCCTCCGCCTTTCATCCAGTTCTTTCCAGCGGGTTGGCAGGTGGCAATGGACAGTCATCTACGGAGTCAAAAGTTCACGGATCCCACCCGGATTAGCATAAGTTTTCCGATTGCATTGGTAAGAATTTTGAATTGCTACTATGCTTGGCTATGACGCGCTGGGCCGGTCCGGGGTAAAATCCTATCCTGTTTTATGACCGGGCAGGGGTAAAATTTGTTACTTCAATGAGATATATTTTATCTTTGCTGGGGGGTTCTCAAAAGTATGAGTTTATTTTCATGTCTGCTTTCTAAGAAGTGTTCCCTTGGACCGACCATTGCGCGCAGGTCGGTTCTAGCCAAATTAATTTCTTTTGAACGGAAAGAATTTGCATGGTAATCCAACAGTTGAACGCTGTGGGGGCCCACTTAGATGTTTATTGTTAGCAATTCTTTGTCTCTAAAAAGGTTTAAAATTTTGTGCCGATGTCGGCACAGTCGAAAATAAAACTGGACTGGGGTGGTTATAACTTCGTGAGCAGGAAGCCCTATCTATGCCATTTTTAAAAATTGTAATGTGAACAATTTTAGACCAGTAAATCTTGATCTAGGCAGTTTTTTTTCACTTTTACCTGGCATTCTATACACCTGGTTTTTACTGTGCCGACCTCGGCACAAACTTAATGTTTACTCTGTTCACCGGTCTGTCAGGCACGTGCTGCGATTAGGCATGTTGTGTTTATACGTACATTTGTATTAACGTTGTTTTAATCATTCTCTAGCTTTAACCTGCAATTTTACTAATTTTGTGCTAATTATTTTTGTTTTATGTTTTAGGTTCCTATTCTCTTGGGTTCCTAGTACCGGTCTAGCCCCTAATTTGTGGTATATGCTTTCTGTTTTTGTATCGTTTGAACGGTGAGGATTGAAAATTTTTCTGTTGTTCTCTAAAACTTTTGATAATTTAAAAATATTTTTTGCTTGCCTGGGAGGAAATTCTATTTTCTAAATAAGGATTATGACGCATCGGTTGGAGGAAAAATGTCTCTAATTTTTTGTTTCTGATTAATTTTGTTGTCGGCTGTGATGCCTCTTTTTCCTTTTAGTACCCTAAAACAAGAATTAATTTAATTAATTTCAAATCAGCTTTCCTAGAGTTTTGATTTTTCATGTCGTTCTATAAATTCTGGATAAAAGTAAAATTTCTTGAAATGCTCTCTTTATTAAAAGCGTACTTGCATGTTTACGTTTTTCATTTTTTACTTCGTCGTAGCACATTTAACAGCATGCATTGATATTTCTTGAACAAATTTTCATTGTAACTCTTTCTGATCAAATTATTTTTATCTCTGATTTAATGGATCAAAATCATTGTCTTTCTCTATTGAATGCAAAATGCAAACTTGATTTTTCTCATTTACTTGAATTGCAATTTTAAATACTTTTCAGGGTAAAATATACTTCTTTGAATTTATTTATTCGGTTGGTCCTCTTATATTTTGAATTTTATCATTTAATGCTTTTATCTGTATGTAGGCAATAGTACTGGGATATTCAAAACACCGTGCCGCACCTCGGCGGGTCCGTGGTTGTTCGCCGCCTGCGCTTCCCCCGTAGGGGAGGTAACGGTGGGCGGTCAACCCCGGACCGGCAATTTTGGACTCGTGAGAAATATTTTCCGTTTTCAATGACTTGGCGTCTCCTGCGGTGCCTGCGTTTCCCCCGTAGGGGAGATAACGGTTCCGCCGGTTTCCGCCTACACTCTCTAAATTAATCGGTCCTCATATATATGTACTGCGGGCTTTTGCCCAATTATTTTTGTTTGTTACTGTTAGGCATCATGCCTATATGCTTACCCATATATATACATGCCGTATCTTATTCCATTTTTGTTTGGTTGTTCTGTTATATACTTATCGTCCCCTTCCCTCCCCCCTGTCCCTCCTGACGGCGAGTGTTCCCCTGCTATACTGTTTGTTTGTCTTTTATTGTATTGCCACCATATGTGATACGGGTTGGCCCCTATGATTCTATCTGGTGATTGGACGGGCCTGGTTCGGTGTCTGGAAGGCTGGCGGCGATGGTTATGCTTGAGTGGGCGCTTGATGCCGAGGGGCATCCGCCCAGTGGTCCGGAGGTTCTGGTCCGGTGATGTGGTCTTGGATTTTTCCCAAGGTACTTGGAAGTGGAAATCTCTCCCGCAGCCTGGAGCCATTTATGATTATTTTGAACTATTTAAGTCAATTTTGTGATGATTGTTATGAACCCGGTTGTATGTCCCCTTACCTCGTCCGTCCCCCCTCCTCCTTTCCCCTTCTTTTACTAACTGTTGTTTCACTGTCTTTATTTTTATGTCCTGTACACACTTAGCGTTAATCTTGGTTGGGTGGGGTCTTTGGTCATTGTTTGGGGTCTCTTCTCCGGGGGTAAAATTTCTTAAATTAATTTCTAAATTCACCTTCCTGTTTCTATTTTTCCGAGATCTCATTTCCGAGTGGGGTGGTTCCCTCTAGCTCAGCTTGGCTGTTCTATATGTGCTGTATGTTATTCCATTTTTCTAATATTTTCGGGTCTTTGTTTCTCTTAACTTGGTGTTTGTTTCACTTTTCCTTCTAAAAATAGTCACGGGTTTACTTTAACTTCAAAATTTCCTACATATACTGCCATTATTATTGCCTTATTTTTGCCATGTCTACTTCGAGCAGCTATGCCAGTATTGCTTTATTTTTGTGCTTTATAAATCTTTGGCATTTATTAAAGATTCTACTATATTTGTGTATGTTGGAGCGGGCAGGTGCTCAGGAGAGACCACCCTTTCGAGTTTGAAATACTCTCCTTTCTGATTTATTTCGCTCCCTGCGAGCATTTGAAATTGAGTCTCCCCTCGAGTCTCGCTGCCTTCCCCCTTTAAGATTTGGTTTCATATATTTGCAATTTTCTCTCATCTTTAATTCTATATTTCTATACTTGAAATTTTCTTCTTTTAACTTTCCGAGCGCTTTTGTTGACACTCACTTTCGATTATATTATTTCTATATTTTTATATTATTATTATAAATTCATATCTTCGGATTATTTCCTGTTTTGTAATGTGCGCTCTGGTTGCGGCTGAAGGGCTTGTCCCAATTTTCTTTGTATTTGTGTGTCGGCAAAGCCCGTAATATATATGTTGACTGTACCCCCGGTATGTTCCTGCGTAGTTTTACCCGTGTCTCGGAATCCCCTAGTATGTGTATAAGTGTGGGGCCCGAGTAGTGTCCCCGGGAAGACGTCCCCGAGGGATACGAAAACTTTTTATCATTTTTCCCATTTTTTCTAAAACGCATTTTATCTATACTAGTAGCTACGGTACGTAGGCTAACGTAATTTTAGTACTAACCTATGTGCCTGGAGGCCGCGGCGAGGGCGCGCGTTTCATAAGAGGGGTAATCTGTAGAATATTTCCTTGATTTTATTCAAAATTATGCAAAAGTGAGTGCTGACTTTATGCAAATCAACCTAAATTACTCTTTTGTGTACGGTCCAAGGCCGGAGATAGCTAATTCGTCCCTCTCTCAAATTTTGGCGCAATTCTATTCAGTATTAAATTTTGTACTCTTACGGAGCGGCGGTTTGGGGTGCCTAATCTAATCTAATACTTTTTCTTCTATGCTAGTTTGGGGTGCCTAATCGGGCACAAATTCTGGGGTGGTTTATTGGGGTCATTTCCCCTCTTCCATCTTGCCCTAAGGTTTGTTCCAAGTACCGGTCTAGCCCCTAATTTGTGGTATATGCTTTCTGTTTTTGTATCGTTTGAACGGTGAGGGTTGAAAATTTTTCTGTTGTTCTCTAAAACTTTTGATAATTTAAAAATATTTTTTGCTTGCCTGGGAGGAAATTCTATTTTCTAAATAAGGATTATGACGCATCGGTTGGAGGAAAAATGTCTCTAATTTTTTGTTTCTGATTAATTTTGTTGTCGGCTGTGATGCCTCTTTTTCCTTTTAGTACCCTAAAACAAGAATTAATTTAATTAATTTCAAATCAGCTTTCCTAGAGTTTTGATTTTTCATGTCGTTCTATAAATTCTGGATAAAAGTAAAATTTCTTGAAATGCTCTCTTTATTAAAAGCGTACTTGCATGTTTACGTTTTTCATTTTTTACTTCGTCGTAGCACATTTAACAGCATGCATTGATATTTCTTGAACAAATTTTCATTGTAACTCTTTCTGATCAAATTATTTTTATCTCTGATTTAATGGATCAAAATCATTGTCTTTCTCTATTGAATGCAAAATGCAAACTTGATTTTTCTCATTTACTTGAATTGCAATTTTAAATACTTTTCAGGGTAAAATATACTTCTTTGAATTTATTTATTCGGTTGGTCCTCTTATATTTTGAATTTTATCATTTAATGCTTTTATCTGTATGTAGGCAATAGTACTGGGATATCCAAAACACCGTGCCGCACCTCGGCGGGTCCGTGGTTGTTCGCCGCCTGCGCTTCCCCCGTAGGGGAGGTAACGGTGGGCGGTCAACCCCGGACCGGCAATTTTGGACTCGTGAGAAATATTTTCCGTTTTCAATGACTTGGCGTCTCCTGCGGTGCCTGCGTTTCCCCTGTAGGGGAGATAACGGTTCCGCCGGTTTCCGCCTACACTCTCTAAATTAATCGGTCCTCATATATATGTACTGCGGGCTTTTGCCCAATTATTTTTGTTTGTTACTGTTAGGCATCATGCCTATATGCTTACCCATATATATACATGCCGTATCTTATTCCATTTTTGTTTGGTTGTTCTGTTATATACTTATCGTCCCCTTCCCTCCCCCCTGTCCCTCCTGACGGCGAGTGTTCCCCTGCTATACTGTTTGTTTGTCTTTTATTGTATTGCCACCATATGTGATACGGGTTGGCCCCTATGATTCTATCTGGTGATTGGACGGGCCTGGTTCGGTGTCTGGAAGGCTGGCGGCGATGGTTATGCTTGAGTGGGCGCTTGATGCCGAGGGGCATCCGCCCAGTGGTCCGGAGGTTCTGGTCCGGTGATGTGGTCTTGGATTTTTCCCAAGGTACTTGGAAGTGGAAATCTCTCCCGCAGCCTGGAGCCATTTATGATTATTTTGAACTATTTAAGTCAATTTTGTGATGATTGTTATGAACCCGGTTGTATGTCCCCTTACCTCGTCCGTCCCCCCTCCTCCTTTCCCCTTCTTTTACTAACTGTTGTTTCACTGTCTTTATGTTTATGTCCTGTACACACTTAGCGTTAATCTTGGTTGGGTGGGGTCTTTGGTCATTGTTTGGGGTCTCTTCTCCGGGATAACAATCATCACAAAATTGACTTAAATAGTCTGTAATAATCATAAATGCCAGGCTGCGGGAGAGATTCCACCTCCAAGTACCTTGGGAAAAATCCAAGACCACATCACCGGACCAGAACCCTCCGGAATGGGCGTGTTCCGCATCAAGGGCCCACTCAAGCATTCGCTGGGGAACTACAGTAATAAATCAGCCAACCAGTAGGTGGCAATAAACAAAAGCACAGTATAGCAGGGGTACCTGCCGTCAAGAGGGACAGGGGGAGGGAAGGGGACGATAAGTATAAAACAGAACAACCAAATAAAGAATAAGATACGGCATGTATATATATGGTAAGCATATAGGCAAAATGCCCAACAATAACAAACAAAAATAATTGGGCAAAAGCCCGCAACACATATATATGAGGCCCGATTAATTTAGAGAGTGTAGGCAGAAACCGGCGGAACCGTTATCTCCCCTACGGGGGAAACGCAGGCACCGCAGGAGACGCCAAGTCAGAGAAAACGGAAAATAAATCTCAAGAGTCAAAAATGCCGGTCCGGGGCTGACCGCCCACCGTTACCTCCCCTGTGGGGGAAGCGCAGGTGGCGAGCAGCTACGGACCCGCCGAGGTGCGGCACGGTGTTTTGGATATCCCAGTACTATTGCCTACATACAGATAAAAAGCATTAAATGATAAAATTCAAAATATAAGAGGACCAACCGAATAAATAAATTCAAAGAAGTATATTTTACCCTGAAAAGTATTTAAAATTGCATTTCAAGTGAATGAGAAAAAACAAGTTTGCATTTTGCATCCAACAGAGGAAGACAATGATTTTGATCCATTAAATCAGAGATAATTTCAATAATAATCAATCAATCAATAATTTGATCAGAAAGAGTTACAATGAAATTTTGTTCAAGAAATATCAATGCAAGCTGCTAAATGTGCTACGACGAAGTAAAAAATGAAAAACGTAAACATGCAAGTGCGCTTTTAATAAAGAGAGCATTTCAAGAAATTTTAATTTTATCCAGAATTTATAGAACGACATGAAAAATCAAAACTCTAGGAAAGCTGATTTGAAATTAATTAAATTAATTCTTGTTTTAGGGTACTAAGAGGAAAAAGAGGCATCACAGCCGACAACAAAATTAATCAGAAACAAAAAATTAGAAACATTTTTCCTCCAACCGATGCGTCATAATCCTTATTTAGAACTTAGAATTTCCTCCCAGGCAAGCAAAAAATATTTTTAAATTACCAAACGTTTTAGAGAACAACAGAAAAAAAATTTTCAACCCTCACCGTTCAAACGATACAAAAACAGAAAGCATATACCACAAATTAGGGCTGTGATCGGTACTTGGAACAAACCTTAGGGCAAGATGGAAGAGGGGAAATGACCCCAATAAACCACCCCAGAATTTGTGCTCGATTAGGCACTCCAAACTAGCATAGAAGAAAAAGTATTAGATTAGATTAAGCACCCCGAAACCGCCGCTCCGTAAGAGTACAAAAAATTTAATACTGAATAGAATTGCGCCAAAAAATTTGAGAGAGGGACGAATTAGCTATCTCCGGCCTTGGACCGTACACAAAAGAGTAATTTAGGTTGATTTGCATAAAGTCAGCACTCACTTTTTGCATAATTTTGAATAAAATCAAGGAAATATTCTACAGATTACCCCTCTTATGAACCAGGCACGCTCGCCGTGCGGCCTCCAGGCACATAGGTTAGTACTAAAATTACGTTAGCCTACGTACCGTAGCTGCTAGTATAGATAAAATGCGTTTAGAAAAAAATGGGAAAAATGATAAAAGTTTTCGTATCCCTCGGGGACGTCTTCCCGGGGACACTACTCGGGCCCCACACTTATACACATACTAGGGGATTCCGTGACACAGGTAAAACTACGCAGGAACATACCGGGGTACAGTCAACATATATAATACGGGCTTTGCCGAAACACACAAATACAAATAACTGGGACAAGTCCCCTTCAGCCGCAACCAGAGCGCACATTACAAAACAGGAAATAATCCGAAGATATGAATTTATAATAATAATATAAAAATATAGAAATAATATAATCGAAAGTGAGTGTCAACAAAAGCGCTCGGAAAGTTAAAAGGTACAGCATACTCCAAGATAGAAATATAGAATTAAAGATGAGAGAAAATTCAGCAAATATATGAAACCAAATCTTAAAGGGGAAGGCAGCGAGACTCGAAGGGAGACTCAATTTCAAATGCCCGCAGGGAGCGAAATAAATCAGAAAGGAGAATATTTCAAACTCGAAAGGGTGGTCTCTCCGAGCACCTGCCCGCTCCAACATACACAATATAGTAGAATCTTAATAAATGCTCAAAGATTTATAAAGCACAAAAATAAAGCAATACTGGCATAGCTGCTCGAAGTAGACATGGCAAAAATAAGGCAATAATAATGGAGTATATGTAGGAAATTTTGAAGTTAAAGTAAACCCGTGACTATTTTTAGAAGGAAAAGTGAAGAGTATTAATTTTATAATAACATATAGATATTGTACATACAATATTGCTTGCAATACAGTAATGTTCTATGCTACAAATGTCATTTCATTCGTTTCAGGTCATGACGTGGCCTCCAAAGACAATGTGGACGGCTATCACTTGGCTCAACAGACAGACAGAGATTCTATTCACAGTTCCCCTTTGCATGAAATTCGTGAAGAAGAAGCCCCTGATCGAGAAACCTGGGGAAAGAAAGTAGACTTTCTCCTTTCAGTCATCGGTTTTGCAGTCGATCTCGCCAATGTCTGGAGATTCCCTTACTTGGTCTTCAAAAATGGAGGAGGTACGTAAGCGCAATAGTTGAGTATTAAAATCCTTCATCATTCTTCAATATAAATAAAGCACAATTATCAACACAAATACAGTCCAATATACTTGTTTTCTTCTTATATATATCTATAACAGATTAGCATGTATTGGTTTTGTATTTTACTTTGTTTTTATTTATGTATGCATTCGTTCATTTCTTAGGCGTGTTCCTGATTCCATATTACCTGATGTATGTTTTTGCCGGAGTTCCACTTTTCTACATGGAACTGTGTTTGGGCCAACACAATCGCAAAGGTGCCATTACTACATGGGGCAGAATTTGTCCATTATTTAAAGGTATGAAACGAACTAGGATATACGAAATTATGTATTTGAAATGAAATGAAATGTATGATGTATAAAATATGATGATTGAAAGATGCGATGTCTGTACAAAATGAAAATGATATGGAGGAGGAGGAACCCCACTTATACATTTTTGCTTCCAGTGTCAATTAACATTTTTATAATACCCGAACTCATAACCAACGAAATGATCTCTCAGTCACCAAATCCTGACATTGTGCATGTATATATAAATATGTAGTATATATAAAAGTATGTATAAAAGATAATGCACAGTATAGATATTACAAAATAGTAAAAAATAAAAATTATGGATCACTTCCTAAAAGGGAATTGTTTACATGCCAGTTTACATTTACATCCGTAATAGGAAATAATGATGATATTTATTAAATTTATATGATTTAATTTTTAATATTTATTCACTCTAATTTTTATTTTTTAGGAATTGGTTATTGTGTCGTTATCATTGCCTTCTACGTTGATTTTTACTACAATGTAATAATTTCTTGGGCCATATATTATTTCTTTGCATCATTTTCATATCCGTTGCCATGGTCCTATTGTTCAGAAGAGTGGCGCTCAGAATTCTGCTATGATGCCCAGGCTTTGTTTGAAAATTTTACAACAGGATTAAATGGATCTAATATAACGATGATAGGTCAATGCAGGAAGCCTGATTCAGTTAACATGACAGGCTACCATTCATCCGCCGAAGAATACTTTAGGTAAGTACAGTCAAGATTTTGTATTAGGAAGCGTAGGACACTAAGCTCTTTCTAATGCACAAAAGCCTGCAATATGCTCGTAACATTAAGGCCGAAATCTCGGTGGAGGCGTCTCAGCGGTCAACATGACAGACTTACATTTTCCAAAAACAGGGGTCTTCGCCAAATTAAATACTGCATAATTTGAGCTATGTGGGAAATGGTGTTGTGTTTGGCCGGTGAGGCCAATGGCTGGCCAATTCCAACCAATTGGCTTTTGCGGCCATTGGGCCCTGCTTGTCAGTTAGCCTGTCCCAACCGGTTGGCAGCCGGCCATTGGCAGACCTTTGGTCTAGCTCAAATTTGCTGATTTTATATCTGTACTGTCAGTGTGTTGTAAAGTTTTACTTTTCTGCATAATATTGTGCACATGCTGCATTTTGTTACGTTGTATTAAAACATTATCAAAAACGTGTCACTACAGATTGGGAGCGAATTCAAACGTAAGGTGCTGGTATCCTTTTGTGCAGTGCTTTTGTGGTGATTTTTTTAAAACGCTATAACTTTCGCCATTTTGGGAGTTGTAAAGAGCTTTATCATCGTTTTAAAGCTTATAATCAGGACATTCATATGAGCTTACGAAACTAGCAAAATTATTAAAATAATTAGCAAACATTTTCTGATATAACGGCTAACTATAGACCAAAATTTTTGAACATTGATTTTTCAAAACTGCGGAACCAGATAAAATTTCTTTTTGCGGAACCAGATAAAATTTTCTTAAAATTAGAGGACATATGGGCCGAGGGACGTTTTTTGGGGCTTTGCCCAACGGTTGAGAAAATCCGCAAAATGCACGGAAGCACTAAATTTTTAAACATTACACTAAATTTTCTCGAAACTGTGAGCATTTTAGCCAAAACCAAGAAAAACGTCCATCCGCAATAGTACGAATTTCCATTTTACCGAAAATCTCCGGTATCTGTCGAGTTGTTTTGAGAAATCGATGTTCCAAACAAAATAACCGCAGTTCTGCCAAAATGGTTTTCCGGCCAAATCTCTAGATGAAAGCAATAAAGTCCGGCTAATAGGGATTCATAAAATGTGCATTTGGACGCTGCATCGATTGAGTATAAATGGAACAAAATTGTTTGCAAGGTTCGGCAGTAATTTTGAAAAATTTGATTTCCTCGAAAATGGCAATTTTTGACCGTCAAAATGGTTTTTTGCTTATACTGACTTATCCACTGGAGATAGCTCAAAGGTTGTAAAAGCAAAAATGTTCATTTTTGCGTCCTCTTTCCAGCCATAACAACCTATGTCTACCTACTAAAAGCCTAAGGCCAAAAACCAAAACTTTCTTATCTTTTGGCCTAAAAATCCGGGACTGGTCACAGAATGTTTAAGAGCACCGAAATAGGCTATTTAGCAAATTTTAGCTATTTACGTAAAGGATTAAAGTCATATGAGTAAAAATACCCGAAAGGAAACCAGCACCTTAAGCTTGGTTCGATTGTGCCTATGGCTCAATCGGTAGAGCGTCGGTCTAGTTAACCGAAGGTTATGGGTTCGATCCCCACCTCAGGCCCGAATTTGTCGGGTCTGCACTGCTGTAGTGACAACTTTCTTTCTTTCGTCTATTGTCTTGTATCTGCCTCTGAACTAACGGTGGAAAATGACCAATTTTACATTTTGGCTGGGATGCTATACAGAAAGCAGCCGAGAGGTAGAGCTGCCACCAATCGATAGAGAATTAATTGCTTTAATTAATTTAGAATGTCGCCATATGACCCACCCGGCTTTAAAGAGTTAGTGAGTTTGACGAATTTTGTAAAATATCGTCAAACCCGGTCAGAAATCGTAAATTTGGGCCCAAAACGCAATGAATGCAGCAGAAGGCTGTTATATGTAACCCTAAAATTTGAATATCCGATTCCATTCCTGAATGCACATTTTAACTCCGTAAATTTTTTAAACCTTGAGTTTAAGTTTGTCTAGTGGCCATCAATTTATTGTAATCATGCAGCAAAATTAAAACAAAATTATCGCAAATTGGAGCAAACAGTTCCGGTTCTTCGAAATCCCTTATTACTTTAGTAGCAGGGTAGCATTTTCTTAGAAAGGTAGATTTAGATTTAGTGTATTTATGATTTCAGCAACAAGGTGCTGTCAATAAACAATTTTGAAAGCATTCTGAAGCCAGGAAATATTAAGTGGCAGCTGGTTCTCTGTCTAATGGCTGTTTATCTTATTTGCTACTTCAGTTTATGGAAAGGGATTTCCATGTCAGGAAAGGTCCGATTCCAAATGATAGTTTGATTGTAACATTGTAAACTTGACATAGTTTTTCTTGGTCAGAATGGAAATTCATGTGGGAATAATTTTGACTGAAATCTGGGATTCATAAGAGTACCAAAGTTTTATGATAAATGAATATATAAATCATCACATCGTATTCAGCATATAGAGTCAAAGTTAAGCTAAATGATAGGCATAAAATATATATACTTTGGAGACTTAATACTATCGACTAAGCTGGGTTCTTTCAGGTAGTTTGGTTCACAGCAATCTTTCCTTACTGCGTAATGGCATCGCTACTGATTCGAGGAATAACCTTGCCAGGTGCTATTGATGGCATCAAATACTACCTTACTCCTAAGCTGGAAAAATTGCTGGAAGGAGACGTAAATTGTTTTTAAACAAGTTATTGCTTTTTGATATGTGTGATCTCTTCACCACAAAATAAACTTGGGTAATTGCATCTGGACTGCGGAATGCAGTATTGTTACGGCAAATTAATTATTTTCGTGTTTCAGGTTTGGTTTGATGCCGCAACTCAAGTCTTCTTTTCTCTTGGTCCAGGATTCGGCGTATTGCTCGCATTTGCTAGTTACAATCCCTACCACAACAACGTTTACAGGTCGGTAGCATATGCTGTGTACACGTACAGACCGTATATGCTGCATCTTTGATACCCGTAGCCTGCTGAATGGAAGTGCAACCTTTGTCGTAGTTGTTTGTAGTTGTCAAAAATACTCATGTATTGCAGTGTCTAAGATGTCGAGCTCATACTAAAAATTAAGCCACTCCAACCACTTTCAAAGTTAATGCCTCTTTTATTAGTAGTATCAAGAATACATAATGATAAGAGTATGACAGCAGGCACACTCCCTGTTATCAGCAGAAAACCATGCTCTGCACGCTAACGCCCTACCCTCCCCCCCCCCCACAAATCGGTATCCAGTGACCCTCCCCCCACAAATCAAACCCCAGTCAGCCACCCACCCTCCACAAATCAGACCCTAGTGAATTTCGCTAGAGTCTGACTTGTGGGGGGGTCATTTTACTGAGGTCCAATTTGTGGGAGGGGTCATTTCAGTGGGGTCCAATTTGTGGAGGGGGGATCAAATCCACTAGGGTCTGATTTGTGGGGGGGGGAGGGTGGCTGACTGGGGTCTGATTTGTGGGGGGGGTCACTGGGTACCGATTTGTGGGGGGGGGTAGGGCGTTAGCGTGCAGAGCATGGTTTTCTGCTGATAACAGGGAGTGTGCCTGCTGAGTGCTGTCATACTCTTATCATTATGTACTCTTGGTAGTATGGAAACGGCAGTTCTGGTTCATCAGCGCCTAGGGGCCCTTTTTGCGCGCGAGTTAAAAGAGTAGACTTTTAAACTCGTTTAACCCTACAAGTGAGTTAAAATAAACTTTTTGACCTATTTAGTCCTGCGCGTGAGAAGCATATTGAGTTAATTTTAACTCCTTTCACTAGTTTAACTCACTGCTCGAAACGCTCTAAGAGCTTAAATAGTTTCCGTCTTATTAGCTATTTTTATTTGATTTGATTGTGTTTTTCAATCTTCCATTATTAAAATTATCCATTTCTTTATGATACAGTGATGCTTTGTTGACGTCAGCCATCAATACAGGAACAAGCTTTCTGTCAGGGTTCGTGATATTTTCCGTTCTTGGGTACATGTCCTGCCGCTCAGGAATTGGCATTGACAAAGTCGCTAGTGAAGGTATAATACAGAATTCACATTGAAGTTCACAGCCTGAACGATTGAAGGAAAATATATTTTTGACTCGCTCAAAATTACGTCAGATTCTGTTAAGATAATAAAAGTTGAGGCTGACTAAGACAGACTATAGTAGTGGGGGTTATCCCTTATAATAGCTACAGACTTACCTCTAAATAATGCAAAGAAGGAAGCTGGAACCAGCAGCTGTTCCACTAACTGTGGACTACGCGAGAAAGGAATAGCAAGAGAACATAACAGATTGACAATCGGAACCCTCTCCGTTATGACTAACTGCTGCACCCTCCCACTCTAATTTAACTTACTTACCAATATACTTTTAATTACCCATAGCAAGAGTACATAATGATAAGAGTATGACAAGCGTCACACTCTATGTAGTGAAGGCCAAAACTATGCTATGCGCGCTATCGACTGACCCCCCCACGAATTGACCCCCCTGTCACACCGCCCCTGTATGGGTACGTGGTCCAAACGGGGGTCGCTCACTCCTTTGCATAATTACACGCTGAAATGAACAGGGGCCCAATTTGGGGAGGGGGTTTAAGCGTGTATGTTTAACACCTGTATGTAGAAAACATGCTAAGCCTGTGAGCGACCCCCGTTTGGGACTATGTACCCATATAGGGGCGGTGTGAGAGGGGGTCAATTCGTGGGGGGGGTCAGCCGATAGCGCGCATAGCATAGTTTTGGCTTTCACTGCATAAAGTGTGACGCTTTTCATACTCTTATCCTGTACTCTTTCCTATAGTATATGAGTAATTAATAAATCAATTAGAGCAGCGATGTATTTCTAAGCTCCAAACAGAAGCAATTTAGAAGAACGAATTAATAGTCAAACAAATCTGAGCTTCAGCATGTATGCTGCGAATTACGAGTGAAACTGTATGTATACTAAAGGTATGTACTGTTAAAAGTGGTTGAGTGCGGCCGGTAAATCGAATCTAATTGCAGTCGGTCACGAAGAAAGTAATGTTGCAATTTGTTTGCTTGTTGTAGGGCCTGGACTAGTATTCATTGTATACCCAGAGGCTTTGGCTACCATGCCTGGTTCCACATTTTGGGCTCTCCTATTCTTCCTCATGTTATTAACCCTTGGTTTGGATAGCTCGGTAAGTTTAAAAATACTACTTTGATAGAAACTATCTACACTAAATACTACTGCTGTTCAGTAGTTCAGTTGCAAGATCTTTGTAGGCTAATTGTCAAAATTGGTTGATTCGGTTCCAGTGAAAACATTTAGTTGGCACTTTCAATCTTTTACGTAGAAATATATTAAAACATCACCACAATGCAAGTGAATTTGAAGACCAATACACGGAGGAAAGGCATTTTTGATACAAAAAAGTTACCGCACCGAAACCACTGTGTCTGTGTACTTTTAGTTTGGCGGATCGGAAGCTATTATAACGGCGCTAAGTGATGAATATCCTTGGATAAAAAAACATCGGGAAATTTTTGTGGCTTCTCTTTTCACACTGTATATGCTGGTTGGACTATTAATGTGCACTGAGGTTTGTTTTAAAATTTTAAACTTACAGCTGCATACCTAATGAACAGTGCAAACTACAATGGTGAAGAGTAGAATAACAATTCAAGTTTCTGAACTAAAAAGGTTTTGCCTTATATAATATGCAGCAAATCAATTATTCATTTGTGTTTGCAGGGTGGCGTCTATTTTGTGGAATTTCTCAACAATTATGCAGCGACTTTCGGTCTTCTAACTGCAGTCCTCTGTGAAGTGGTAGTCGTCTCTTGGATATACGGTAATTAAAACAGGAGTACCGAGCTAAAATTAAGACAGTGAATAATCGATAATATCTCAGCATGACAAGTCAAAAACTGTATATACTGAAATTGGAGTTTTGGTCATAACGGTGCTTGGATGAGGTGAGGTTCGGAAACCAGGACCCGAGCCTTCTCAGAATTAAATTTTTCCGGGTTTGAGCAAATTTTGGGGGGAAACCGACAAACTCTGGTTCACCGATTCTTCTGTTTCTGTCGAAAACTGATCTGTTAGCGTGAGCAAGCAAACGAAATAGTGAAAATAGGTTTAACGTTGTAGATGCTGTTCTGTCGGTGTCGGTTGAATTAATTGAAAAAGACCACAAACAACCTGTTGTCAAACAGAATCTATGTGCTTGTTGCTGAAGCTTTATAGAGAAGAGCTTGAGAGTAGAAAAATTTATATTCCATAAATTCCTAAAAGTATAAAGAGATCTAGAAACGTTTGGACAATATGGTCTATACATAACATACGATAACTCCGAGAATTGCGACATGTCTTTGCAGTGGCAAAAATGGTAGGTTCTCTAGATTTCGATGTAAGAGCAGCAACGGGAGCTTGATATGTCATCATCAGCTGCTGTGGATGAGTGAATAGCGAGGTGGACCATTGTTGTCTTCGTTCTTCGTTCGAAAAGTGGTATTTAATGCTGTTCAATGCTAGTGTGTTTCAGGATACCGACGATTTCTGGACGATGTTCAAGACATGCTCCATTTCAAGCCAGGGTGCTTTTGGGTATTTTGCTGGATAGCTGTGGCCCCACTATTCCTCATGGTTCGCTGTGCTATATTTTTCTCGTCGAAAAGTTGTCAGATAAGGCTAAGAGACTCCCAATAAAAAGAAATTACATTCTCTCATATCATCAGGAGACAAGTCTATTGTTTCGATTTGATGCATATAAGATAAACCCTTCATTGAGGAGCCAAGGGAGTATTGCTGGTCCTGCAATTTCTCCTTATGAGGTCTACGGTCAACTTCCAAACCTAAACTGGTCCTTCAATATTGGGGAAAAATTTCTGGCAAACACTTTACATCTATTGACATATTGCTAATACAGTTAGTACTTTAGTTCTTTGTCCTTTTGCATGGTTTACTTTACTAACGATATAAAGATGGGTTGGGAAGAATACTGCGATTTTCCTCAGGTTTTGGTCCGTCACTTTTCTAGTGAATCAACATCACAATAGCTGAAAAATAGCTAACTACGAGACCTTATTGCTGTTTTCATGTGCTGGTTGATCAGTTTTACAAATGTTGAATGTGTTTTATTAGTTCATTTTAGTTCACCCTAATCTACGGCCTCTACTCGATAAAACCCTTTGAAGCATATGGATATAAATATCCAAAATGGTTCAATGTTCTCGGCCTTGCTTTGGGATTCTCGTCAGCAGCAGCCATTCCAGTATTGGCTATTTATACTATTATCAGAAGTCCCGGTGACACATGCTGGCAGGTTTGTTTGTTACCTCTTGCAGAAACTGATTGGGAAAATGATTAGGGATTTAGAGTCAACTCAAAATATTTTTTAAAAAACTACAAGCTTACTAATAACTGCAAGGTTACTATCCAAGAACCAGATTGTGGTAGGTAGTGGTAGAGTGTCCAAAGCTTCATGAAATTCGTTCATTTGTTACGATTCGATAGAGCATCCTGTATTGTATTAACAGTACATATGGTAAAGTATAGTTGGTAGTCTTTTGTATATATCGCGAACAAATGATATTATCATATGTGAAAGTTTGTCATGTCTTAAATAATAGCATTATTCGTAATTGTTTACGCATTATTGCTTTAGAAGTTTCGAAACAGTTTGATACCATATAGGGATCAAGTGTCCAAGAATGAAATTCTACTGACCTCTGTTAACAGCACCGATATGAACGGGATGAGGACCACCGTATACCTTTGACAAATTGTTCGTATCTGTGTTTGCGTGTACAAACTGTACTGGTTTTATATAATATTCTGTTTTCTTGTTTTTATTTCTTATTCTATTTACGGTGAATTCTACAGTGCACCTGTTCAATGTGCAAAACCTTTTGACGGATGAAGTTCTCTGAAACTAGAAACTGACACTTTTTAACCGATTTATTAATGAGCAGGTTCCCTTTTAAAAATTTGAACAGCGGGTTGATTCAAACTTAAGGGGGGGGGGTCGCTTTTTGGCCGATTTTTCGACCATCTGCGATTTTGCTCATTTTCACGTATTTTGTAGTCCCCATGGGTCCCCAAAACAAGACAGGTGCGTTTTGCGTAATATTGCTTCTATCGTGCTGTAGAGCCCTTCAAAGGTGACCTCGACATGTGTTAAACATAGGAAAATGAAAAGTTAGGTTAAAAAGTTTGTACGAGAAAAATTTTGCCGCTGTATGCAAGATTCTGCGCTGCAACCTTATGTTGCACATGTTAACATATCAGAGTGCAAATAACCCTTCTGAAACACTTGTGTTGAGTGTCGGATTTTTTGCGATTTTTCAAAGTCAAAAATTTCGGAAAAGTGGTGCTTTTTTGTACCACGAAAAACAGGACCAGCAAAAACATTTTCGCCTCTCCTGCACGATTAGCAAAGCTACAGAAATCGCTTATAGAT
>JASAND010025120.1:0-13635 GCA_030248195.1 Trissonchulus latispiculum
CCCTTCTTGATCGTATTTGTATATAAACTGGGCTTTGAACTGTTCCGTTTTGTACTCGCGTATCGCAAGCATTACTAAAAACAAGAGAAAAAATGACTAAATTACATGAAAGTATAGTTATTGCGATGCACAGATTTCGAGACGACGGAGATGTTAATCGAAACCACAGGTTAGCCCCCTTACCTGTTCCAGTTTAGCGAAGCTTAATTACAATTGCTGTGGAAGTTTTAAAAAGCTACTGCATGACTCAATTCTTCGCTTTCGGAAATTGGTCAACATCTGAATACGAAATAGCTTTCAAAGCTGCCGACTGTTTTATAATTTTCTGAACAGCAGGAAAGAAGACATAAGTGAATGAAATGGAATGAATAAGCTTTACATACATGAACACAATGGCAGGCGCAGGAGCTGAACTGAAACTGATACTGTAGGGCGTTTCACAAAGGGCTCCTAAATCTAGCTCCTAAGTCCCTCCTATCTTATCTCTTATGAGCTGTTTACGAGCAATTTATGAGCGGCTCCTAAACTGTTTCACAAAGCTCCTCTTAAACTGCTCCTAGACATTCGTTCATAACCACCTCTTAGCGCCTTTCTCTTAACTTTCTAAGCACTTTCACGCTGGGAACTTATGAGGTGTGCTGGAAAAGTTAAGAGACTTACAAGTTAAAATGACTCTTCTCGAACATTCTCAAGTTTAAAGGTAAGGATAAAATTAACTTGTTTCTTATTTTTTGTAATGTAATGTCGAAATTCCAAATATTTACTATTACATATGTATACTGTATATTCAGCAGTTGAAGCTCATAAAATGACTAACAAGCTTTTACAGAACTTTTCTGGAGGAATACAATACATTGCACCTTTATCTTGGCTAAATATTTGAACAATTAGCACTTGAAATTGCGTTATGAGCCCGATTTTGGGCTCCTCATTTTAAGAGCCGAATTAGGAGGTCTCTTAGTTTAGGAGCGCTTCGTGAAACACCATTCTCCTAACTTTTCTCATTAGTAGTAAATTTAGGAGCTCTTAACGCTATGAGTCCTTTGTGAAACGCCCCACTGAAATACTATCTGTTATACCTGTCATGCAATAAACATCAACGAAACCGGTCTGTTCCCGTTCTCAACAAAATAAGTTAGCGGCTAGCGGATCAGATCTTTGCAGTTGGTTAAATCTACACGTATTGTTTCTTTCATTTTCACGTACATTTGATTTTCAAGCTTAATATTTTGATGCCTTCAAATTTTGGTTGAATTTGACTAAGATTAATAAAAGTAGAAGAGTTCAAGGTTAAAAATACTAAAATTTGGTTTTAGTAAACCGGCTAAATTAATTATAATTACAATAAGTACGCAAATGATGAGATAGCTATCATTATTCTTCTGACTGTCGGCTGTTTTTTCTCAGATTCACATCACATCTTTTATTGGCTCTATGGGTTCATAAAATAAGACAAGTGCGGTTGTTGCAAATTTGCCTTGTCATCCTCTTGCAGGCCTCCAAATATGACTTCGACATGTTTTATTGAAAGGGGAATTTTCTTGCAGTAAAAATTTAAATGTGTGTAAAAGGACAGTGTGTACTGATGGACTGACTTCGTCTGCATTGCGGATTTACTTGAAGGGGCCGACTTTATCTACGCCTATTAAACCCGAGTTAAGTCGCTAACCGGAGCCTAAATGAATTTAACCCGGAAAATTGACTAGCCTGTATTTGTGCGTTGACGAAATTGGCCATTGGAGTAAAGCGATTTGTCCGTTTACTGAATTTCGGATGTGCACTGAATGAAATTCAATGAACAAAACAGCAACGTTAGACTTTGCCAAGTTCCCAAGAAATAGAAATAACATTTTAAACCTCTAGATGATGATAAATAGCGGGGAGTATCTGTTTCTAAATAATTTATTAGCCAATTTTGCTTTTCATAACGTTAATCAACGCGTGGATTTTAGTTACGCAATTTTCAAAGCATTGGTGTTGTAATCAGCGCCGCTGCACACGCTCGATGATAAGCCAAGTCTGATTTATTAACTTTCCATAACAAGCCTTCGTAACACATCGGTTCATTCTACATCCGAACACTAACTACAGCTAGATCGTGGTAGATCAAGTCACTACATTTCCTCCCTTGTTAACAAAGTTAAAGAAGACAAAAACAATCACAATAACAACCCCAGTAATAGTTGACATGTGCAGGCGCATTGGCATATTCCCGGTTTGCTTTATTTTAGTAGTTTAGCTTCTTTAGATATTAGACTTAGGTAGGCCACTTTATCTCTGCGGGTTGGTCCGTTGGTGTTCCATGGAGCAGTTGATCGGTTTCATTAGATGAGCAGTCGTGACTTTTGGTTTCTATCCAGTCCAAGTTTACGGTGAATCTCGCGGTCTACCAAATTGATCAGAGAACTGTCGTCGGTTTTGACAGTTTCATGCACAACACAAGTATATACAGGTTGCTTAACTTGTTCTCCTTTGGCATCGCCCGCTTGCAATGTTGCTTTGAGTTGTGAGTTTGGTCAAGAATCTCAGACGGTAAAGCTTTTAACCCACATCTTTCTCTCGCTGGATCACAAAATCTGGTGGTCTACCAGATTAGGTTTGAAATGATCGGTCGCCGGTGTGGCGCAATCTCAGGTTCAGGTATGGCACGTTGCTACTTCTAGTACACCGTTGATGAAGGTGCACGATGGTCGCTACTCCTTCCGGTATGTACAAGAACAGCTCGTCCAAAAGTTAATGTTAGTGTAACCGGTATGGCTACAGTTCCAGAGGAAGTTCAGAGAGTTTACCATTGGCTTTGTCAAGCATGGCAAATTCGGAAGATGGTAAAGTTTTCCTGGACTGAGCAGCCGCAGCTCAATGTCACAATCATTGACCAAAATGAGTCGGTAGTAGGCAGCACGTCATCCATAGCGACACATAGGATTGTTGGTAGATTGTTGGTCGTAGGTCTTGATATGCTTGGTTGGTATGGGAATCGGATAAATCACCCTCGTCGCCAAATGTTGTAAGCGCCGCTGCACACGCTCGATGATAAGCCAAGACTGATTTATTAACTTTCCATAACAAGCCTTCGTAACACATCGGTTCAATTGGTCCAAAAGTCGTTTCTTATAATTGTTCGGCTCATTCAGGTTCTGGTATGCAGGCAACTTGTAAATTAGGAGAAACCCGGTACTCCTGGTTTTTGAAATATTGAAATTTTCATTATAATTCATGTTGCCAAGAGTATATAAAATAATGTTACATAATACTTCATGTTAATAATACCAAGAGTACATAATACATAAGAGTGTGGCAAGCGTCACACTCTATGTTATTAGCAGCTGAGCCATGCTCTGCGCGCTAACGGGCCACCCCCCGCAATTGCGTACCTAGTGGACCTGGACCCCCCGCAAATGAGTACCTAGTACGCAATTGTGTATGCTCACTCTTTTCTACATTAAGCCACCCCCGCAAATGTGACCTATCGGTACGTAATTGCGGGGGGGTGGCCCGTTAGCGCGCAGAGCATGGCTCAGCTGCTAATAACATAAAGTGTGACGCTTGTCACACTCTTATGTATTATGTACTCTTGATAATACTTCATGTTATATCTTAGTTTATTACAACATTGTCTTCTTTACAATATATCATAATTATTTTGTTTATATTTAAATTGCTACCAAAATATTTTATTTAAAGGTATTCTGTTTAAATCACCCAATCAGTTATATTTAGATATACATTTAAACTTTCATTGATTCACTAAACTAGATAATAAAATAGCGAATATCGCTGCACTTATTCGTCTGATAGAACATTATACTTGCGCTTGTTTTGACATGATCTTTTAAATAAGGTTGTGTCTCCTGACTATTTAGTTATATTTCTGACCAGTTTTATATCTGTATATTGCTAAATGGTGATGGCAGCTTTTGTTAGTTCAGAATAGTATATAATTTATGAGAGTATGACAAGCATCACACTATGCAGTGAAAGCCAAAACTATGCTATGAGCGCTAACGGCTAACGGGGTCCAAACGGTGGTCGTTCACTCCTTTACATAACTACACGTTGAGGTTAACAGGGCTCCAATTTGGAGAAGGGTTATTAGCGTGTATGTTTAACACATGGATGTACAAAACATACTAAGTGAGCAACTGCCGTTTGGAACTATGGAACTGTTTGTGGGGGGGGGTCAGCTGATAAACATCCGATTTTTTGTATAGTTTTTTCCTTCACTGCATAGAGCGTGACGCTTGTCATACTCTTATATTCTGTACTCTTGGTTCAGCACAATAGTGACATTTTAATATTATAGTTCCTTTCACAGTCGTTGGAAGTGTCAATGTGAACCTGTCAAACCAGTTAATGGACTGGATAAGCTGCAAGTGGAAAATGGGTTTATCAACTGCAATGCAATCTTGAAATTAGCTACAAAATGTTTCAAATATATCTATCTATAACTAAAATCTGTGGAGATACATAATATTAGAGCGTTCTTGATGAGGAAAGTTGAAAGATGCAAGAATAATGCCGATTGATAAAACATGAATAGTGAATTGTAATTGCGCATTATTATTTCACCGGATTTCACCAGTAAACATTTCACCGGATCCACCATCTTTCAAATCTCAAAATTTCAGATAGCGGAATAGAAGGGAGAATTAATGCGAATATCTTCATTTGAAAGTAGATTTCTCAAAAAATTTTAATGTTTAACCCAAAATTTAACAAAATTTAATTTAACAAAATTTAAATTTATCAAAAAAAAATCTTAAAGCTTAGTTTGAGCTGAATCCAGCTATATACTGGTTTCATGGCTACAACTTGTATTGCAACTGCAATGAATATTCAAACAATTCTTTATTTCAGCTGGTTTTGGCTAATTTTGATGTGCCGCATTGATTTTCCGGAACCATTGTAAACTAACCAAAAAATCATCTAACATATGGAAATTGGTTGAAAATTTATTGTGGGCGCAATATCAGTAGCAGTCACAAAATTTTATACCATTAGTTATTATGTACTCTTGGTATTCAATTCTTCTCATAACAAAATTCGTAAAAGCAACACAAGAACAAGTACTACAAGCAATACGACAATAGGAAGATGGTAACACTACGGCACAGCTAATATTAAGCATAGCCACCATACCTGAACGGGAGGCCAAATTTCACTGACCCTTGTGGAAGCAAATTTGGGTACCCCTTGTGAGAGCGATTTTTCTTAGGGGTACTTTTGAAGGCGATTTTTAAGCGATTTTTGCCATTTTTTAACAAAAAACAGCTATTTTTTAGCAAAAACGCTATTTTCGGACGTTTTTTCGCAAAAAATAGTGAAAAAGTGAAATATAAAGAAAAAGTGAAAAATTCCGGCGAAGCCGGAAAATTTTTGGGAATTTTAGTCGTAAAACCTATTTTTGGGCAATTTTCTTACCCCTTGTGGCCAATTTTCTTACCCCTTGTGGGAGCAATTTTGCGACCCCTTGTGGACGACTTCGCTGAGGGGGGGGGGAAATTTCCCCCCCCTTGTCCACCTGTGATAGCCACGCTATTCATTCATTGAGTAAAACCAAGAGTAAAACTGTTTTAAATGGCTTGTGGCAGTTTTCGATAATGTGAATCGATTGTACTTCTGTGGGAATTGTGTGAAGTTAGCTTTTAGAGTAAACATTAAAGCACTCTAAAGTTATCATTTTAAAAAATATTCATGGATGCTTTTTATTGATATTTTTATTGAAATTGTTTGGGCAATAGCAGAAATTCTGTTGCCCAATTAGTTCTAGTATCCGTAATCGCTAGAAAAATATTTAATCGACTGCATAATTTTATTTACCGCAGGTAGTCCTCAACCGATGAAGTTGGAGGATTCAGCCCATTCCTTCACAGATTCAGCGGAAACCGGAGACTGCATCGTCCCAAGGAAAAAGTGTGGATCAATCATAATCATCACTTCAATCACTGGTGCAAAGGAACCCCGTCCTCGGTGTAGTAGTCGTTCTGTTACCTCAATGTCATCAAAAAAGAGCGCCAAGGGTAGCTACTGCCAGTTACACGGCCCCGGCGCAACCCTAGCTACTGGCAAAGACTGGCTGATGGTGCCAGCACATCCACTTCATGTACCAGCCCGGATTTTGACTCAGCTTCCCATATTGTGTTGGCGGTATCATAATTTTCTATGAGAATCAGCAGAGAATGGAGGAGCCCACAACTTCGACAAGTGGACAGTCTTCCGGTCGAGGTCACAAATCAGTACCCAGTACACGTTTGAGTACGTTCACACACAACATGTTTACGTGTTAAAGCTCGAAAACATTGTGTCTGTGTGCGTATAATTTGTGTCTGGTTCGAGCATTAGAAAGGATAGCGTTGGAACTCCTTTGAAGTGAATATTTGTGGAGGGGGTCAGCCGTTAGCGAACAGAGCACGTATCTACAGTCGAAAATGCATAATAATTAAGTAGCATAAAAAGCGTAATTTGTCTCAAAATTAAGTAAACAAAGCTCAAATTTTAAAAGAATCGCAACAAAATCGGTCAATTTTGAAAAATTGACAAAATGTGGTCAATTATTCGTACAAAAATTAGAATTTTTACAAATAATCCTGATAGTCAAATAATTTTTCGAATTTAAGTTTAGAAACCTATTTTTGCTTACCCCTTGTTCCTGCTGGTGGTCGGGCTTGAACCTTGCAAACACTGGGGTGGCGCTTGGAGCAACCCAAGACCCCTCTTGTTTGCTAATAGTGGGACACTTCGCCACACTTTAATTGCGCCTTTTATTAGCGCAAAGAGAATTGCCTTTAAGACTCAATCATTACACATTCTGGAAAGGAGGAGGCAAACATGTTCTATTTAACGTAAGGCGCACATTTTGCCAACATCAATCAAATGTAGTATACTTAAAAGCTTCTGCAGATTTCAGATTTTAGATGGGTCAGATTTTAGTAACTATTAATTCAAATTTAAAATGTTATTTTTTCTGTAAAAGATTGGCGCATTCGTAGAAAGTGATGAAGGGAACACTGATAATATAAAATTTTAATAGAAATTTTCTAGTTTTTATAGCGGTTGCCCCTCTGTAAACACATCTACACAAACATCTCTTAGTGTTTAAGTCTGAAGTCAAATACCCTAAGAGAACAATAGTATGGCGAACTGTCTCACAATCGTGTTTGCCCATGCATGACAGCGAGCATACTCCTTCAAACAAAATTTACGCTAATCTTGCACACTGAAAGTACAACGAAGTGGATGTTTTTGAGCTGCAGCGCCTTCGGGTAGTAACCAATTTGTTTTAAATGAGAAGAGCCAATTTGCGGAAAACGTTCACAGCGCGTAGAACAGTTTTTCGTCATTAGTGTCATATTCTTATCATTACGCTACGTATCTTGTTTTCAGCCAAATCGCATATAAAAACTGTATTGTGTAAAAGGTCACGATGATAACGCTCCTCATAGAGGTAAACCTCCATTAATTGTCTCACCTTGGTCTCTTCTTGGGTATGGACAAAACAATTTGGCGATACTTGAAATGAACATGATCGAAGACCTATCCATGCCAAATTTCAGCTCTACTTCTGTGAGCTGGGGTGAAATGGGAATTATACAGGTACTTCAAACTTACTGAAACAGCCTTCATTTCAAGCCAGAAAAAATCCTGTCGTAGGTGAAAACAATATGCTTGTGGAGTGATGACTTTATCGTACCACAAGCGCAATCAGCTGATAAACTAAACAGTACTCATTTGTGGGAGGGGTCCAATTTGTGCCGGCGGTCAGCCGTTATCGTGCAGATTATGTAGCAAGCCTAGTAACTATCAAGAGCCTTTACGCTTTTGTCACACTCTTGGTTATTATGTACTCTTGGTATAGCCTATACCACGCTCATTAGTTAATGGTGGATTTTATTTTCGATTAGTAATACTTGACTGGAACTTTAACTACTTCTAATTCCTTTTTTCTAGAATGTGTTCAGCGGACATTTTGCTGGCGTTAAGCTATCGCCTCTCCGAAGCGTTGTCAGAAAAGGACAAAAAATCTCGATTCACCCGCTAAACTGGCGAGGGCTGGAACAAGTCAATAAGCCCATCGTACTAGCTGCTATTGCATGCACGGTGGGATATTTCTGGCCATAGCATAGCATGCACAACTGTCAGAGTTTAGCCAACATTATTAGCTACAATGGAAATATCATTGAAGGGAACGATGGAAAAATGAACCAATTCACCGCAGTAATGGAGTTTCTGGGAAACCTTGCAGGGTCTAACAACTGTCAGTCACAGAGCTGCCTGGTGATTATACACAGAAGAAACAGAGTAAACACAGGAGGGTCAACTAACACACAACACAGAGCTTGTATACAGTAGGGTCGACCAACCCCGTCAAAGCACAAAGCAATACATTGCTACCTGCCGGATCCTGAATCTGGGTCCTTACAGTCACCACGTTGCATAGGAGAGCGTCTTGCTCCCTTGGAACACCCTTCCTTAGTTTCAAAATTTCTAATTTCACTAAAGGGTACCTTCACGATCGACTACGATCCCACGAAAATGGGGATCTAGCTCAGAGGCGCCGATACCAACAAGTAATCACCCACGTCCACATCCAGACTTTCAAAGGATCCGAATGTCTTAGCCTTGTCCACATCCCACGTTACTCGTACTCATCTTCTTGAGCAAGGGATTAAGCACATATTGGTTCGCCGTGGGCTCTAGCCAACCCAGCTACCCATCCTTGAATGGTCGGTAAATGGGTACCACTGCTGTGGGAAGGTAACAGGGGACCGTGTAAGGCTTCTGCCTTGAGGAGCTGGCCCCTCCTCCACGGTTGTAGTCATCATTCGAGGTGGCACTCCTGGCTCAAGGGCTGTGTATCCGGGGATGAGCACCGTCACCCTAGACCCTGAAAAGAGTAGGAGAATTCTCCGGAGGTTACCTTTACATTTTTACCTATCCCATGATTTTTCTACGTCAGGTAAAATCCCTTTGTAGAATTCAACATCCGATAGATTTCTGTAGGTATTAACGAAATCGTCCACTGATTGGGAAGGTGGCTTTGGTTGTAGGTCGCTAGCATCACCAGGCGACCAGCTAGAGTGCTCCTGCTGTAACCACTGGACGATGCCTTCATCTATGGCCATGAGAGATACAGTGATCGCAAGAAGTTGTCTATGGCCTCTTTCTCGCTAGGAATGTGGGCAGGGTCCAAGTGGTGTTCAAGAAATACAACCAGAGTCTCTGTTGGAATTTTGGAAGCTAGCGTAAGAATGAGATTTATATACAACTGCTTTTTTGCTTCCTTCTGGTTTTCTCCAATACCTTCGAAATTCTTCCCAAACGGAGGTATTTTTTTGTATAAACGGAGGTATTAGCTACGAAGAATCGTGGATGCCAAGCTTTCCTAACCACCTCGCTAATCTTGATTACCTAATGGCCAGTGAACCTTCTCCCTCTATTCCCTCCTTATGCCATATATCCTTCATGGACATAAGTTGAACGCAGTAGTTAATCATCGCCGCTGGACATGGAGGCGTCAATTCCTATCGTAGTGAAGGATAACAATCACCGTCGCTGTTTACCTCAGACTCCCAGCTACTGTAGCCCGAGTAATATGAGATTTAGTGGAAGAAAAGTCGGCCACTATCCTTAAAGTAACTGTAAATTTTATTGCTTTTTAACCCTTACAGGTACTTTATATTGATTGAAGAGCTATATTGACTGAAGGAAAGCCTCCAACAATTGTTCAGCTGTGCACAAAAAATTTATCTCGGTGAGACACAGTAGGCTACGGCTCTTCACTAAACAACAGACTACTTCACAGCAGAATCGTAGCAACTGACAAAACAATGCCTTGTATCCACTCAAACTAATTTGCATACTTATATCAGTCTAACAACAGTCAGTCACAGAGCCGTCTGATCCGGTGATTATACACAGAAGAAACAGAGTAAAGATAGCACAACACGTCACGTCAGTGTTACAATACATCGAGACTGAAAGGGTTTGGTTTTACACGCAGAGACTAAATTAAAGTTTCAGTTCCAGTATGAACGAAACCGGTTTTAGTTCCAGCAAGAGTACATAATGATACGGGTATGACAAGCCTAACACTCTATGCAGTGAAGGCCAAAACTATGGTATGCGCGCTCTCGGCTGATCCCACCCCACGAATTGACACCCTCTCACACCGCCCCTGTATGGGTACATAGTTCCAAACGGGGGTCACTCACTCGCTTAGCATGTTTTTTACATGCAAGTGTTAAGGTGGTGATTCCCTTTGGTCACATAAAGTTTGCACCATTATTACTCATTCATTGCTTGGAGTTAAGAAGTCATTTTTATATCAAAATGTAGCTTGACATTTTCTCTTTTTAATGCGTGCCACAAAACTAATGTTACTTTTCTAAAATATTTTTAACGCATTTTAGAAGAAGTATAATTTTCCAGAATTTTTGCAGACTCAAGTAAATTTTTTCGCGAGACATCGGTTATATCATTCGATACCTCCATCAAATAGCTGGGGACGATTTTTTATTTTTTGTGAAATCGGTCTTCGTTATAGAGAAATAAGCTGAAATGTGTGCGTAACCTGTATTTTGCCAACTTTTCCCAAATTTGTCAAGCGATTACTATAGCTAGAAAGCAGTAATCGGGGCAACTAAAAAATCGTCCCTGGGTATATTTGTGCAGAACGCATTCGTTCAGTAGCAGCCCTCCAACTTGCATGGTGAATGCTCCACAATCTTTGGAAAAAAATTGGTCGTGTTTTTGCAAAAACTACATTTTGTATGATAGCAGCCTACAGGATAGAAGTTGGAAGACGATCATGCGTCGGATAATTTGTCCCTGTGAGACCTTCGGATCGACGCCCTTAGTTTGATTTTGCGACTTGCGTAGTTCAAGAAATGTTTGATTATTTGATTTCTGCAAAAACGACAAGTTTTCGACGCCAAGACAAGAAAATCGGCTATATCTTACGGTAGAAAAAAGCTAGAAACTTGCTTTAAAAAGCAAAAATGTGAAGCTCAATGAGATCTTTCGAATGAATATAGTTATAGCTGTATAGCTGCTGCCAAACGTTCAGAAATTGGGAAAAACCACTCTGACCGGAAAACTCAAATGTTTGAATCGGGATTGCGCGGAGGGTGTTAGAACGCTAAAAGAACTTATTTCGGAAAGTTTCATCAAATTTCATATTGATTTACGCCGCCAAATAACAATATGTGCCCAAAAGGAATCACCACCTTAAACATACACGCTTAAACCCCCCTCCCCAAATTGGGCCGCTATTAATTTCAACGTGTAATTATGCAAAGCAGTGAGCGACCCCCGTTTGGACCACGTTCCCATATAGGGGCGGTGTGAGAGGGGGTAAATTCGTGGGGGGGGATTCAGCCGATAGCGCGCATACCATAGTTTTGGCCTTCACTGCATAGAGTGTTAGGCTTGTCGTACTCTTATGATAATGTACTCTTTGTTCCAGTGAGAAGGAAAGGCTTCAAATTTTGTTTGTTTCAGACTTTTCGAAACTGTTTCAGACTTTTCTAGTTTCGGTTTCAGTTTCAGTTTCAGTCTGATACCAAAAATAATTTCAGTTTCAGTTTCAGTCAACTAGTCTAAAGGTTTTCAGTTCCAGTTTCAGTTTCAGTCCATTTTCCAAAATAGTTTCAGTTTCAGCTTTAGTTTCTTTGACTAGAAACATCACTACTGGCTAGGAATCTCTGACTCATTTTAGCTATCTGTTTTGGACCAAAACGATCCACAGGGTCAACTACCTCGATTAAAATTTCGTCCGATTTGGATCAAATCGCGCGCATTGATTGTCTCTTAGGGTTCCACACAATCTGCTAAAATTCTAGATAATTTCGCTAAGGAACGCAAAAACCAGCAGCCATTCAATGTTTTCTTATTATTATTCGTCTAAATACATATAAAATGGATATCTGAAAATATAATAAATGAACAACACGAAAGTGCATCCTTAAATAAGTAATTTGCCTTGCTCGTGTTCTGGTTTTCCTAATTTTAATATATGACGATGATATAGTATATTAGTTGGGTTGCAGTGCAGAACGATTAGTTAATATGGAGCCATCGCTATTGCTAGGCTCACGAATACACGTAGATGCTTTTTAGCTTTTAGGTGGCATCGGCATGGAGGTGGAGTGGAGTGGAGTGGAGTAAGTCAGTTGGGGTGGGGGGGGGCACGTCTAAGTCAGGACTTTTTGGAGGGGGGGGGGGTGGAATAGCGGCGGATCCACGATTTCGAAAAAGGAGGTGCCCTCAAAATTTGGGGGGGCGGGGGCCGGTGAAATGGTTCCGTTGCACATCTCACTGGAAGAACTTTGCTGGGTAAAACCGTTGTAAATTGCTGCGCAAGGTACAACGATTTTACCATGAATTTACCACGAATTTTTAATGAAATTTTAATATTTTTAATGGATTTACAATGATTATATCCAGTTTTACCATAAGATTCCAATCCATAAGATTCCAATGACTTTACAATGGCTTTACTTCGGTTTTATACGTATGTATAGTTTCACCCATAGGTGTAACGGGGATTTGGGGTGGGGGGGCCCTCCCCCGACATTTTGGGGGGGCCACCTTTTTAGACCCCCCCAAACCCCCCCACGATCCCCCCAAACCTCCCCCAAAAAATTTTTCAATTTATGCCAAAAATCGTATTTTCAGCCTTTGCTAATGCCGAAAAATATGAAAACATTAAGTAATTTTGACATTAGACAGTGTTTTTAAACTCGAAAACTTGATTGCCAACATGTTTCTGAGTCCAGAATAAGGTCAATATTGAGTGTAGAAGTCCATAAAACCGTTATAAACGTGTATTTCTCGCGATAATAAACACGTTTAGCCAAAAATTTGGACTTTTTTGAAAAATTTTGCAAAATTTACCCTAAAAATGGTCAAATTTTGGCCAATTTTCGGGGGGGGTGGAACAGCGGCGGATCCAATGATTTCGGAAAAGAGGTGCCCTCAAAATTTGGGGGGGGGGCGGGGGCCGGTGAAATGGTTCCGTTGCACATCTCACTGGAAGAACTTTTACAGAGTAAAAACCGTTGTAAATTGCCGCGCAAGGTACAACGATTTTACCATGAATTTACCACGAATTTTTAATGAAATTTTAATATTTTTAATGGATTTACAATGATTATATCCAGTTTTACCATAAGATTCCAATCCATAAGATTCCAATGACTTTACAATGGCTTTACTTCGGTTTTATACGTATGTATAGTTTCACCCATAGGTGTAACGGGGATTTGTGGTGGGGGGCCCTCCCCCGACATTTTGGGGGGGCCACCTTTAGACCCCCCCAAACCCCCCACGATCCCCCCAAAACCCCCCCAAAAAATTTTTCAATTTATGCCAAAAATCGTATTTCTAGCCTTTGCTAATGCCGAAAAATATGAAAACATTGGGCAATTTTAACATTACACAGTGTTTTTAAACTCGCAAACTTCATTGCCAACATGTTTCCGAGTCCAGATTAAGGTCAATATTGAGTGTAGAAGTCCATAAAACCGTTATAAACGTTGTATCTCTCGCGATAATAAACACGTTTAGCCAAAAATTTGGACTTTTTTTTGAAATTTTGCAAAATTTAATTTAAAAATGGTCAAATTTTTGCCAATT